>JABUQX010009279.1:40000-47355 GCA_015478945.1 Trachelipus rathkii | reverse complement strand
CAAAAATGTTCTATTCGTGTTTAATATTCTAGTCAAGCTAGCCGGGACCTGCTTTGCAGCCGATTTAAGAACATTACTCTAAATGACGTTCTATGAAATAAATAACTGTAAATTAATCTAATATGTGTGAAATAGTAGGAAGGAAATTATTTGACACTTTTACTTTTAATTTTTTTTAAAAGAAACAATTAGCAAAACCAGTTGGTGAAACATTATTGAACATTAACTATCCTGGTTTATTTGTGTGGTGTTTATTTAAAGAAAATAAAACAATAACAACAAGTTTATTACTAGTAACAATTTCATAGCAAACAGAAACGTGACTGTGATAAATATATATAAATTTACTTAATTAACGATATAGTGCTGTTTTGTTAATACTACTGTATATATCTTATGGCTAGAAAGGATATTCTGTATTTCTAGATTTATAAAATTTGTTATAGTGAAATTATTCGTAATTATTATCTATTCTATTGTTGTTAAGGGAGTTAATGGGAAATATGAAATGCATGTCAGTACTGAGTATAAGAGAGATATTTGGGGAATCAAATTAATTCTATATTACCTTATTACTGTATGAATGGAGCGAATTATATAGGGTTATTCATATATATATATATATTAAATAAGATTGGAAACCTTTATCATATTATTTTACCTTAAAGCAATATTTTTACTTATTATTAAAAATTATTAATTATTAGATGCTGCAAATATAGGGTTTTTGATTTAAAAACAAGGTAAATATATAGTAACCTATTTTATTATCCATTTTTCGTTGCTTTTTGCTTCGCGGTAACTAATCTCATTTTTTTTATTTGCATATACCTTGTGGCTGCGACATTCCTTGCATGAGAATTAATCAATCATCTCCATCCCCTTTCTTTTGTGCGAGTGAAAGTTTGCTTCATTCGAAATGGAGTATGGCCTTTTGGGCCCAGCGGGCCACTTTGTTTTGCACTGCTCTGCATGATTTCTTTTTCTACGTAAGTTACGCTTCACTATTTCACTATTTCACTATTACAATTATTTATTTTCTAATTATTGATTATTATTTCTCCATCCATTCATTATATGTTCTGCTGCCATTGCTGGTGTTCTTGAGTTCTTGGTTACCCCCAAGATTTTTTGACATATTGGTAGCAGAGCGTAGTTTCTTCTGAAGCTACCTTTTGCTCACCGCACCGTTATACTTATCCAATATTCTCTATTGAAATTTTGTTTCGTCATTCTTCTTCATTCCTCTTATTTTTTTATATTTTTTTAAATCATGGCAGAGACTGCACCTTCATCGTCGTCAAATACTCTGTTTAATAACACATATCTTTCTGTGACCTCAGAACCACCGATATATTCCAATTGCCCAAATAGAAAGGTGCCTATAAGATCATACACCCGGCCTTTATTATATTTGACTAAGTCATCAGGAATGAATTCCCCATTTTATTCAATTCCTTATTTTAATTATACTTCTAATCAGCCTCAATTTTCGCCGAAGCCACCACCTGGGTTCGAACCGCAGTCATTCAATCCCCATCGAGTCAATTTATACAAACGAAATGTTATAGCCTGCACAAGGTCCAACCCCCACAGCCTACTAACAATAACAAATACTAACATACTAACATACTGATGCAAGTACTTCAACAAAATCAGCAAATATTGCAAGTACTTGCACAGCTGATAAATGCTTTTCGCCTGCTGACGACTCAGCAGGAGATTCTTCCATTCCCATCTACTACCCTCTAACACGTACTAATACTTGTACTAAAAATGAAGTTACAGTAAAGAACATAATACATCACAAGACCTCCAACTCTCACCATGGTCTAGAGGTGGGTTGACCACCTTCAATTGCACTTCTGTAAAAAATCTGCATTGACATTACGCACCTGCAAATTCTCCCGTATTGTAGGTTTTGTGGAAAGGGACATCTACAAGAATCAATCTATGTTAACAGAATAACATGTCTCCACTGCGAAAAGAACAGTGCCCATAATCAATAATTGTCTTCAAAGGAAAAACAAATATCAATACTATGACAATGACAATGACGAATGTCCTATCTGTGAAGGAAATCATTTTGGAATTGAATGTCCCCAATGGATAGCTACAAAGACAGCACAATCAACAAAAATGACGACTGAAAAAGATTCTTTATCGTATGACATATCTTCGAATCCTACTCATTAAAAATCCTGCAATGACGAAAAGAAAACAGTTCAACTAATACCTAAAAAAGTCGGGTCTGAATGAATTAAGTCAGTAACACAAGAGCGGTAATAACTTACTGTTATTAAATCTGACACCTCTCCAACTTATACCGAAATTACTCCACCTCCATCCTCTAATATTACTAAACATTCCTAATGCTACTAACCCGAACTTAGAAACTAAAAGCAGTGATACTTTAAGTAGCTAAAGACGCATCGATACTAAATTAATATGATTTTCGACAAGAACTTCCAACTTCTGGGAAAATCCAAATAGATTCCCTGAAGTCTATAATAATATTCACACAAATGTGTCAAATCTCTCTCTCATCTCCTATTCTTCTTCAACACCTCCTGTTTCGTCCAATACGAACCTATTAACGAATTCTTCTAATATTTCTAGCAAGTTTATACAAGTTAACAAACTTACTATTGATTCTTCTTTTTTAACAGTGAAAAACACTAATAACAATAACACAAAATTAAATATTATGAACCGTTATTTTTCTAAGATCCAATGTGATCCTCCAGACTCTACAAAAATCCCTACGGATTCTCCAAATTCTACAAATGATGTTCAACCCTCAAATTGTTCAAATTTCTTTTCTAAATCTTCTTCGACGCTTTCTACTTCTTCCACTCAGATCCACCGTGATCCTCCAGACTCTATAAAAATCCAAATGGATTCTCCAAATTCTACAAATAGTATTCAACCCAATTTATCAAGTATTCCTTCTACTTCTTCTTTGACGACACCTTCTTTTTCGTCCACTGAGATCCAATGTGATCTTCTACATTCTAATATCAAACATGATCCTGTTCCTTCAAATATTATACAGATTCGTCCGGATCCTATAAACTCGGTGAATACCATTCAATCAGATTGTAAAAATCTTTCTAATTCTTCTAATTTCCCTACTTATACTTATCTAAAGCCATTTCATAGAACAAAAGAAGAAAAACAATTTTCAAAGATGTTAAAGAGAGATAGAAGAAAAGAAAGGATTGCAGCCTCCGTGAGTGGTTGTACGGTTGAACCAAATTACTAACATATTAAAATATTTATAATTAGTGGCGTGTATGTACCAGCTTACGTACACAGTCATCCTTTTTTTTTTTTTTTTTTTAAATACTAACCGGTGTTGGTTGAAATTCGAAAAATTCAGGAAAGTTAAAACCTCCCCCTTGGCTACAAATTTTTTCCGTCACGTTGTGACGGGTGGGGGGATAATGTAGAGAAAAATCTCTACCTCCTTTTATTATTTATTACAGAATCTCTAATTATTGACTTCATAACTGATGATAAACAACTATGGTAAAGCGAGAAAATATTAAGTTCATTCCAAAATAACGTAAGCAAAAGATATGTAGGTAAATGGTAAATTTGATAAATGTAATAGTTATAAATCTAAAATATTTCATTTTTTATAGTACTCTTCGATAGAGCCCAAGTTGCTCCTCCACATGTTATTTTCTACTGAACTTTATGAAACCTTATTATATGGCCTTTAATGGTATGTCGTTTGTTTAAAATTCTTAATTCACTATTATTTAAAGAAATAGAAATAAAATAAAATATATTATTTATTTAGTAGATATATTGGTACTTAGTAATTTATATTTTTATAGGTCAAACGGGAGCGGGAGTAAGACCTCGCTATATATTGAGATAATTAGAAAACTAAAGCAAATAAAAAGTTGGTTGAAAACCTGTTAATCATCCTAATCATCCTAGTGCCTACTAAAAGATTTATAAAGGGTGTGGTTCCCTTTTCTGTTTCGCATAAACTTATGTGAGGCCTGAAGTGAAATAATTAAACTAAATATTATTAAATACACAAGGGCCAGTTTTTTTATGATAATAAATCAACAGCTTCAATTATTTTAGTGGTTCTGTGATGAAACATTTACATTGATTTAACCACAGTGCCGGTGACCTAAATTGTTTTAGTTCATTAGTAAACTATTATAAATAAAATACTATAAATACTATATTCTTTTGTGTACGTTAAATCGTGTTAGACATCGTTTACAATGTTAACTGATGATTAACTTTAATTGAGACAACAATTGAAAAGACAATACTCTACTTGAGATAACAATTGAAAAGACAATAATAATAGTAAAAACATTGAAAAAAAATTGTCAACTTTATATTACAAGTACTATATGTGTGAATTAATTTTGTAATGTAAAGATAATATTGCTATTGCATTTATTTTATGTATATTACCAGTTGGATTATTTATTATATGGGTACATCAAATGGGAAAGTATATATATGTTTGAGGTGCACCAGTATGACAGTTGGGGAACAGTCTAGTTATATTTATGTATGAAAGAATAATTTAAATTTATAATATAGGAATATCTTACAAATAAAATCTTTTAAAACCAATTACCATTTAACATACCTTGAAAACATCTGATTAATTATTGAAAATATTCAAAGCAAATCTATATACATTATAATTAAGGTAATATTTTTTTAGTAATTCTATTTATTGTTTATTATCCATTTTCCGTTGCTTGCTTCGCGGTAACTAATCTCATTCTAATTTTCTTTATTTGCATATACCTTGTGGCTGTGACATTCCTTGCATGAGAATTATAATCCATCATATCATTTCATTCCATTCCCCTCTCATTTTGTGATGTGCGAGTGAAAGTTGCTTCATCCATTAGTGAAATGGAGTCCGGCCTTTTGGGCCCAGCGGGCCGCTTTGTTTTGCACTGCTCTGCATGATTTCTTTTTCTACGTAAGTTACGCTTCACTATTTCACTATTACAATTATTTATTTTCTAATTATTAATTATTATTATTTCTCTCCAACCTCCATTTCATTATATGTTCTGCTGCCATTGCTGGTGTTCTTGAGTCACCCCAGACTCAAGTGTAAATATATGAAAATATATAATATTATATATATATATATATATATATATATATATATATATATATATATATATATATATATATATATATGGGGGAAAAAAATATATATATAATTTTTATATTTCTCTGGCCTAGGATAAGCTAGATATAAGCTTGTTCAAATTTTTAACTTGTTTTAAAGATATTAGTTTATTTCTTTTTAGACTTTAGCGATACTTAAACTAGTTGGTAAATTGTAGGTACAAGGTAGTAAAGTTAATAATAATTTAAAGTATGTATGCTCTGTGTGATAACTGTGGGAATGTGAGAGGTGAATATGTGTATAGCTGCCCTGTTTGTGTTGCGAATGCAGAGAATGTGTTGCTAAGGGAAGAAGATTGCAAGAACTGATGAAAATATGAATGAACTTGAAAGAAGTTGTTACTACTGAGTTGAGAAAGGAGGGATGTGTCAAGAAAAAAGTTAGTAGGGATGTCGAGGCGAGAAGGGAGCTGGATATTCAAATTTGCAATCTGAGAAAGAGGAGATGAGGCTCTACTAATACATGGAAATGCTGCCTACAGAAGAGAATCCTTTCATGTGATGGCATGAAAATTGGCCAAGGTTTCCCTTATCATCAGTGCTTGCAAACAAATATTTATCAGCCCCTCCCTCATCAGTCAAGAGCAAACGTTTTTTTAGTGTAGGTGGGAATGTAAACACCCCAAAAAGAAAAAGGCTCTCGCCAGATACTAGTGAAAGCTTAATGTTTTTGCATCACAATTTGAGAATTTTTGAATTTGAGTATTGAATGATATCTATCAATTATCTTAAGGAGTAGTAGTTTATTATATGTCATGCTTGAATAATAGCGTTTTTTTTATTTTGTCTTTTCAGCTGATTAATTGGTCTCTTCTTTCATTATTTTTATATTGTATTGTAGCTAGTTAAAGAATCTTCTTGTAAATGTAATATGTTACAACATTAGTAATCCTGGGAGGAAATATTGCAAGAAATGAAAAAACTTGGCACTAAAAGAATTCAAAACCCATGACTAACAACAGCTCTGCTAAACTCTATCAACCAAAAACATAAACTCTACTGACACTATAAAAAAATTATAGCCTACCATTCCAAGTGTATAACATATATGATAAACAATTAAAGGCAGTTCTTAAAAAGCAAAAAGAAAACACTACTGCAGCAAATTCCAGGACTGCAACAAAGACTCGAAGGCCACTTGGGATTTAATCAGTAAATTAATCAATAAAATCCTCTACAATAACAAAAAAAACTCGAATTGTATAAAAGAACTGAATTTAACAATCAGTTAACAACCAACCAAAATAAGATCTAAGAAGGACTAAACGAATACTTTGTAAGGGTCAGGAAGCATATCTTGAGAGACAAAAACTCCCTAGTCAAACTTCATATGAAACTTTTCTCAGACTACGAGTCTCATATTTCCTTTATTCACATCACTGTCTTGGAGATAAAGAAGGAATGCGGCGTGATTAAAAAACAAAAAATGCTGATGATTCATTCTATCCGCCAATGATATCCTCAAATAGCTGCTGCGACATAATAGCACCGCTTTAAAAGCACTTTGTTCAGATGAACACTTTTGACAAGAGATTTTCCCAATATTTTCCCCAAGACAGGCAAAAGTATCCCTATCACCTAAACAAAGAGAGACCTTCCTAGCAAAAATTAAGATCAATATCTATCACAAACCGATAGTAAAATATTGAGAAAATAATTTCATCAGATAACTGAATAATTTTATATCAACATTCTCAGGATTCAAGCCCAATAGAAAAGGAATCTCACTGCCTGAATGCCCTCATTTGCTTAACCGAAAAATTTTACCAGAAAATAAGAAAACACTCCTCAATCGCCTATTATTCATTAGATTTCAACTAAAAGCTTTTGAACATTATGATCATCCGACATACAACCAAGTAAATGAACCATAGGGCTTTGAGGGGACAAACTTACAATGGTTTTAAAAGCCTAATTAAAGGAGAGATCTCAATATGTACTTAGTGATAACAAATGTCAATAACTTCGGCATGCATTGGCAACCGGAGTAACCCCAGGGCTCTAATTCTTGGACTGTTTCTATTTACTTTATATATAAATGATCTGTTCAATTCTCATGACGCTTTTTCAGTCTCATATTGTGCATTATTTCGAAATGATATGCAAAGTCGGCCAGGCGATTTTCTAATGACAAAATATGTAAACAACATCCGAAAATGGAT
>JABUQX010009279.1:0-27500 GCA_015478945.1 Trachelipus rathkii | reverse complement strand
GTTAAGCGAAAACCACAATTTAATATTGGTTTACCTTAACAGGTGCCATGACAGATGTTGTTTGCTTTTATTGTGCGAAGAACGACTAGTCCGTTACTTCGGCTTGTTGTTGGCTAAGTTTTTAAGCTCTGGTTGATAAATCACAGGAAGTTTGCAGAAATTGCTGGCGACGAAGATTCTTGTTCTTAATTGGTTCCTCGACCCGTTCCTGTCAATAAAAATTTGGATTTAATAACCATCATACCTTAGTTTATCTCATCAATAACAATTTGCATTATATCATTAAGAAGTTTCATTTCTTCCATATAACATTTCTTTACTCTTACCCTTTTATAAGGGTAGAGAGTTTTCTTTTCTCGTCGTCAATCTTCCTTCCTTTGTTTATTGAAATTTCTTCGTTTGCGTTTCCTATTTCTTATGCTTTTGGTTCTTTTTTTCTAACGTCTTTGGTTTGTTTGTTTTTGTTTTTGTATATATTTATATTTCAATTTTTCACGTTACTGGAAAGAGATGGGGAAGAAAATAATAATTTGAAACTCATCTTATTCCTCCCCACCCGTCAATGCTAAGGTTGACGCACCATCGAACAAACTCATCCCACTTCTAGGTTTCTCCTTATAGAGAACTCCCTTCCAAAAAAATCAAAAATTTCTTTTTCATTAATTACTCCCTTCTGGAGTACAAAACAATAACCTTTCTTTAAGGTCTTTTCATCAAAAAAATCAAAAATTAAATAAAACATTCTTGGATTAAAATACATGATGAGGAGGATCTGGTCCCTACTCATCCCATATACTCCTGATTCTTCGTTTCACCTCTTCTATCGACAGTTCCTGACCGTAGGCCATCATGAAACCTTGGATTTGTACCAGACTAGTCTGTACTCGTTCTCTAAAAGCGGTCTGAACATCCACGGTTTCAACCAAAGGGACCGATCTTGTGACACTCAGCGCCACAGATGATGTAGAGCTTTGCGACTGATTCGATGTCAGCCGTTGACGCCGCTGATACGGGGTTTCTCTGGGTCTCCTAGTACGGGGACGACCACGTCGCTCTACCACGACCGCGGATGTTTGATCCACAATACCCGGATCCACATCTCCAAACCGAATTGGGGAATAACTTCTGACTCTAGGGGCAACAACTTCGCTTGGCACCTCCGGGACAATAGCAGAGTTGTCCTGGACTTGTTGTTCGTGGGAACTTGGCCCCACCTCCGTAGGATTATTAGCCGGTTGTTCCGGGACTGGTGAACTGCTCATCTCCTCACCACTAGCCTCACTCACTACTACCATTTCCTCTACTACTTCCACTATCTCTTGGACTATCCCTTGGATAGCTATCTCTGGTGTTACCGGTGCCACTACCGTTTCCGGAACTGAGGAAGATGTTCCTGCCCCTACCAACTTCAACTCCTCGCCAAAATACCCCAGAGCTCGCATTTTGATAAATATCTGTCGGCTTAAATCGCACCCTGGGTGTAACCCATCTCTCAAAAATCCCTGCTCCCCCAGGGTATACACTCTTCCTTCCATAAAATTCTTAACATTCAGTTTCTGACCCGGCAATCCCTTCGCCGCATATATCACCGGAAACGAACTCTTTTGGTGCCACTGTATGTTAGATCTACGAAGCTGTCGGATTTGGGCATGGATGTTGGTGGCCTGCAAATGCAGAATCCTATCCGAATATTCAGGTGCCTGATTGTATATATCTTGTACCCGTTTTGGATACTTGAGCACCAACTGCCTATTATATTCCACCAAGTCAAGGAATGGTGGTATCCCCAAAATAACTTGCATCTGGGGATTGAGACGAGCACACTTCTGGGAAAATCTCGAGAACCTTTGGGCAAAGTCCTCGATTTGAAAGGAAAAATTTGCCGTATCCACCCAATATCCTTCAGGTCGACTGAATGGCCCCGGTACAGGTAACCGCGTCTGGTTGTAAGCCTCCGGAATTATCGCAAAAACTATCAAATGCGTATAGTCAGGCTTTACTATCATGTGAGCCATATCACTAAACCAAGCCAGCTTTTTCCCCGGGTATGACTCAAAAACTACGGTGGCCCCGGGTAATAAGTCCTCAATGTATGCGTTCTTAAGATCACGCACCCACGAATGGCCCAATACCAAAATCTGAAAAAAAAAGAATAAAACCATTTATATTAATCAGTTTAATAAATTTTTCATTTGCTTTGATCCCCCCCCCCATTTAATTAATTATTTGGAAACCTGGGTATTTTTGTTTACATGGTTATTTGTATAATTGCTTTTATTGTTTTTCTTTTATGTCTAATGTTTTTGTTATGATTCATGTATATTTCATTGTTTACAAAAAGTTATTGTTTTTCATTTATTTAATGTATTTCCTTTATTAGGCGTTCATATTATGTATTATTGTTTCTCATTTATGTAGTATTTCTATCATTATTGATTCTTGTTATATGTTATTGTCTTGTTTATTTACGTGTCTTCATTATTTTTATTTATTCTGTTGTATTTTGTACTTTTTATGTGTGCTGTTATGGTGTGTTTGTTTTCATTTATTTTTACATCTTCATTGTTCTTTTTATTCTTTTTATTGATATATTTTGTTGTTATTATTATATATTTTTTTCATTTAAATTGTTTTAGTTACTGTTAAATATTTCATTATTATTTCTTATTATTCCCATTTTAGAATTTTTTCATTATTTTTATGTGTATTGTTTTTATTATGTTTAAATTCATTATGTTTTTATTACCCTTATGTATTGTGTCACTTTCATTATATATATATATTTTTTTTATGTACATTTCTTTTTATTTAGATTGTTATTTCTGTCACTTTTATGTAAATTTTTTTTGTCATTTCCTTTTATTATTTGTTATTATTATTTCCATTATTAGTTTGTTGTCTTTATTATTTATATGTATTTTGTTTTTGTTTTTGTTTTGTTTTTATGTATATATATTGTTTTTATCATTTTTATGTATTATTTGGTTGTTTTTCGCTTTCGCTCTATCATATACGGGAAGACTAACGGTAAGTCTTGACATACCCCTCTCGATCGAGTATATGGACGCTCACCTTCCGTTCTTTGTGATTTCAATTCAGCTAATCTATTTCTACATAAGTCATTAATACCGTCGAACCCTTCGAATGACAAATCGTCAGCAGGAGAGTTTTCTCTCTGTCCATCCTGTTCTATATTTACATAATTTTCCGTTTCTACTTCTTCAAAAATAGGCAACCCCACTACTGGGGTAGAATATGCCTGAATACATTCTTCAAACACTTTATTATTTGGTAAGGATTCCCCAAAATCCTCCGGTGGAGCTTGCAATGACTCCCAACGATAAAATGCCTCTTCTATCAAATCAGATGCATCCCATTGTAAATATTCATTGACTTCTTCTTCTTCAGCTGATTTTACTACATTACTCAAATCTCCGTGTGATCCGGTTTTCCTTTTCTCTTTCAATTATCTTTTCCAATTCCAAGTTAATCCTTTGCTGTTCTTGTATTAATCCCACAAAACTTTGTTTAACCTCACTTAATATTCGGTCATCAATGGTGAACCCCTCGAAAGAGTCCTCGTCATCACTGTCATCATCTTCCCACTCTAACTCTACTGGTTCTAACGCTTCAATGTCTATTTTCTCCTGTTCGAAGACTTCTTCCAATTCCTTTTCGTCTATGTTCGCTGTTCCCCTACCCTTGGCATATCTTTGAAATACTGGATTATTTGTTAAATACTCAGGAGGCATTTTCCATGGTCGCAACTGTCTATGATGAGCCTTATATTGCCTTCCATCCTCCGGAGATCGTAACACATATGTGACATGATTGTCATTTACTTTTATAATTTCATAAGGCCCATGATACCTAGGATCAAATTTATTTTTCGTAAGATTTCCAGGGAGATGAGCCTTTAAACCTACCATTTGATGGACTTCATACGGAACGAATCTAACATGACTTTCCGTCCAACATTCTTCCTCCACAGGTAAAGGGAGTCCAGTTCTTAATTCATGTGCCTTTTTCAGTATATTTTCACAAGGAGTCAAGTTCGTTTCCGTATGTGTTGTATGATTATAGACTAATAAGACCTGTGACAACTCTTCATCCCATTTATTTGACTTCTTTACTGACATTCTCAGATATTGACTCAGGGTACGATTTACCCGTTCGACCGCGCCGTTAGAAGATGGTGTATACGGGGTTGTTAGTACATGTTTTATTTGTTGTCTCTTTAAGAGCTCCTCGAACTCAGGTCCAATAAATTCCCTACCGTTATCAGTAAGAAGCCGCTCCGGGAACTTTTGCAAAAATGGCAGTATTCTGTGTTGGAATGCATTTGCGACATTGATACTTTGTTTGTTTCTTATGGGAACAGCAGCCACCCACTTCGTGAAATGATCCACCATCACTAACGCATAATTGTTTCCCCTGGTAGAACAGGGAAATTGGATCAAATCCATTGCTACTAATTCAAATGGTCTTGAAGTTACGATTTTAAGAGTGGGCGGAACATAGAGAATATTCGATATTTTACACGCTTGACACTTGTTACAGGTGGTGGTGATGTCATTACAGATAGTAGATATCTTCGGGTGCCATATCCAATTTATCAATAAAGAATGCAACTTTTGCTTCCCGATATGGGCAAACATCCAATGAGCTTTAATAGCTACTTCCGTCAAATAAGTTTGGGGGACTATGAGAGCGAATTCTCCCGTAGAGAACTCTCTATACAAGCGATCATTTATAAAATAGATATATTTACTTACGCGAGCAAATGGTTGTAACGGACCATTAAACGGTAATTTCCTTACGATGGCATTCTTCAATCGTCTTAACGTATAATCAGATCTTTGCATCTTTCCAATATCATCACACTCGATTTCCAAAGGATCTATTATGTTATCTGAATCGATTACTATATGATGAATTTTTGGATCATCTGGTATCTCAACCTCTACCTCCCCACCGGTGTTTTGGTTACTCATGGGAACCACTTTATCAACCAATGGTGGTATTTTCTCAGCTTTACCTTCCTCCTCCATTGACTCATCCAACAAAATCCTTTCCTCAAACTTTTCGGATGTTACTACGTTTGTACTGATTACTTCCTCCTCTTTATTTATCGGCTGCATTGGAAGGCCCACCAGGAGATTGTAATGGACTCCTCCACGGCACAAAAGATGAAAAATACTTTTCTCTGTATCTAATCCAAATTTTAAGGGTTTTGTATCCCCATAATACATCCAAACTTGTACTTTATACAATTTTGTAAATGCCAATATGGCCTGAGTTATTGGAAATTGACCCGCCTGCTTCATTAGCTGTAATCTTTTTGTGATTTGCCTAGATTCCTTCCCCGCGGGTAATCCATATGCATTCCTATTTTCCAACAACTCTTTTGCAACTTCCTGTCTTACCTTTAAATGATATTCCATCGACCCATACAACCCCACCGAAAAAGCCTGGAAAAGCGAATCTCCTCCTCCAGGAATCTTAATTTCCGAAAAACCCCCAGGGATAGCGTCTACCAACAATGCTTCATACTCTTCGGATGTTTCTCCCACTGGAGATCTTGACAAAGCGTCTGCCACAACGTTTTCTTTACCTGGAATATAACGCAGCTCATAATCAATGTCGTTAATTTCCTCGAGCGTACGTGCTACCCGAGCATTCACCAATGGCATACTATGCAAATACAAAAGTGGCTGATGGTCAGTAAAAATGACCACTCTTATTCCATACAGGAAAGGTTTTAATGCCCTCACAGCCCATCGTATAGCAGCTACCTCTTTTTCCGTTGTACTGTAGCGTTGTTCAGCTTTATTAAAAGTGGTTGAAATAAAAGCGATAGGACGTTCTTCACCAGATTGTGTCTGAGCGAGACATGCCCCTGCCCCGACATCAGAGGCATCCACATATAATAACAAGGGTGCTGCTTTCTCTGTACGATCTGGGTACGACAGGATCTGTGGTGATGTTAATGCTTCCTTTAATGCTTCAAACGCTTTCTGACAGGGCTCGGTCCATTTCAAAGTTTTATTACTTAATAATGCAAAAAGAGGTTTCGCAATTTCTGAGCAGTGCGCAATATGGCGCCTATAGAAGTTGACCATTCCCAGAAATTGCCTCAATTTACGAACGGTGGTCGGTACAGGAAATTTCATAATGCCTTGTAAGTTATTCTCTAAAGGAACCATTCCATGTTCGGATACTCGGTGTCCTAGGTATTGTACTTCTTGTCGGAGAAGGAAAGTCTTGGCCGGTTTGATTTTAAAGCCAGTTTCTTCAAAAGCAGATAGAACCTTTTCCAATATTTCCAGATGCTCTTCGAATGTTTCACTTACAATCAGGACATCATCCAAATATACCATGCACTCATTCCAAGGTATATGTGCCAAGGCATATCTCATCCCGCGTTGAAATGTTGCAGGGCCGTTTTTCACCCCGAATGGCATTCGCAAGAACTCCCAGTGTGACAAGGGAGTCGTCAAGCAGTCTTCTCAATCTGGTCTCTTCCACTTCCACTGAGAATTACTTTTATTAAGTTATCGTTGTAAAGAACTTAATACGCTCTTGAGCTGAACAACATGTCGCATCAGATTTGGGGATAGAAAGCTATCTCCCATGTGATTTTATTTAACTACGATAATCATACATAGTCTGATTGATCGACTTCTTTCTTTCTGCTTGGAACTACTGGGGCTGAATATGGGGACTTTGCTTCTTTGGATGATTTCCTTCGTCCCAGCTTTTTAAATCTGCCTCGATTTCTTTGGCATGGGGCTTGTAACGTCTGAATGGCACTTGCAGACCGGCTGCTCAGTCAATTGTTTCTATCTTATGTTTGATAATTATTGGTGCAGGCGCATCAAGAATCTCCTAAACTCGAGCAGAGGATACCCGTTAATAACCCAATTACCTGTTCTCTTTGTTCTGGTGTTAATTCCGCCTCTTCTAACCTAAATGCTTTGCTTAAATTTTCAGGATTACATGTCTATATTCGTTGGGCTCGCTCATCTAACTCGACTACTTGACAGTGGGTATTCCTCCACTGTAACTTTTCTATCCTACTACAATTGATCTTTCTTTAACGCCATGTTTGGTCTATCATTTGTATATCTAACTCTATCGCCAGAAAAAATGCATCAAATATGTTCTAATTTTACTGTTTTGGGCAATCCTTGCCATGTCCACCACAACAGGTTGCTTCATTAGTCTTTTTCCTTGCCTTTCCACTTCTACTATCATACACCTTTTTGGTTCTAAATTTACCGCCTCAACTAATGCACAGGTTTCTTCCCTGGGCAATCCCTGTCTCATGTCCACTGCTACGGTCTGCACATAATTTCCACGCCTGATGACTAATTCCCTATGGTACAAATCCGGCAACAGATGTTCCTGCTTTAAAATATCATACCCTAAAACTAGATCATACTCAGTTAGTTGGTCTGGGACCACCACAAAGCGACTCGGCTTCAGGACATAATTAGTGGACAATCTTAGGGCGATTGTAACTTCTCCTAACACGGGAAACCTAACATTACCTATCCCAGTAACCCCTCTAAACGCGGTGGGAAAAATTGGACTTACGTTCTTATCTAATAAATGAAAACAACCCGCCGATATTAAACTTACCTCCGCTCCGGTGTCTACAAACGCGATAATCGGTTCCATTGGTGGTTGATCCACTAGTGTTACTTGCAAAATAAGGGTCTTCTCCGGTGCTTTTATAATATGGTATCTGATGATGGTTTCCGGTGGCCACTCATCCTGTTCATTCTTTTTCTCTATTTCCCTTTCCAATGGAGATTCTTTTCTCTCAGTATTAGTTTCTAACCTAACAGGTTGATCTACTCTAACCGATATTTCTATTTGTTTTACCTCGTCATTTTCTATGGTGCAGGTCGCAGTCACTGGTGATTCTGGCTCTGTTGATGTAAATTCTGGGAAACTTTCTGCCCTTGGCACTGGGGATACTGGATATGATGTTGCTGGATAACAATAGTGGTTGTGAGGATTTTTCTGTGACTCTCCAGGATCCTCCTCCTCAGTGATTCCCCATGGGTCTATTTCATTTGTTATTACTTTGGCTGTGGTGGTTGCTGCTGCTGTTGTCTCTGACACGAGGTCTTCCATGCCAGAGATCCTTCGTTTCCCGAACGCTGTTTACAATCCTTACCTAAATGATCCCCTTGGCAATAGGGACACGTTATTTGGGGGGCAGCAATTTGACCTCCTCCATTTGGACAATTTCCCACCAAGTGACCGACTTCTTTGCATCTCAAACATCGGTTTTGCTCCAAGTAACACTCCTCGATCAAGTGACCTCGCTTGCCACAAAACATGCACAAGGGTCTATTCCAACAAGTACCCATGGTGTGGCCCCTCTTTTTACAATGACTGCAGCTAGGAACCGTTGAACCATTGTTATTATTTCGCTGTTGATAGCCTTGACCTGATCTTTGTCCATTCCGGAATTCTCTTGATGGAATGTTTCCCGCTGGTTGACTATACCTCTGTGGTGGTGGATAATTGTTATTAGTGGTTCTTTGAGGTACCTCTCTGGGACCAACAACAGCACTCTGATAGCTTCCTGTATATCCCTCAGCCTGGGGCGATGATTGCATCTGGGTTCTTCTACAACAACACATTCCTTCATAATTACCATATGTGTGGGGCGCTTGTTGGATTGGCGAAGAAATGGCAGACATTTGCAATGACTTTGTTAAGTCTACGACTTCCACTACCTGATTTTCTTTTCTGGCTTGTCCCCTATAGACTTTGTCAACCATAATCACCAATTGTTCCCAGGGAATCCGAAACCCCTGAGTAATTTCTACCCCCATCAACGAATCTTCAACCCTGATCTTAACATTCTCCGGCACGCTATCCATTAACTTTTCTCTGACGATGGGCATTTTTCTTACTTCATTTCCAGGGAACGCTCTTTGTGCCAACCCCAGCAATCGCAAAGCAAAGAGTGGAACATCTTCACCATCTTGCATTTTAGCTTTGTTAAACTCAGCGGGCTCAGTGTTGGTCTTTTTCTTCAATTGTTCCCTGAACCACTGCAAGAGTTGGGATTTTACTAATCCATATTCAGCCGATGTTGATGCCACCACATTATAAGCTTCCAAGGCAGAGCCCTGAAGGTGATTCCCCAGCAACGCAACCATACCCTCTGCTGATCCAGGATACTGTGTCTCACAGTAATGTTCAAATCTATCAAGGAATTGGACCATGGTCTCACCTGTCTCCAATCTAAACTTCCCTGGTGGTATCACTTTCTTGGGCTTCTTGTCGACCCCCATTGAGGCCATCAATGTGGTCATTTTGTCCATCATTTCGCTATTCTGTTTGAGAATGTCCTGCAGGAATTTTGAATCCACTGTTACCATTGCAGGACCCGGGACTCCATTCTGACTATTTTGGTTTTCATTTCGGTTGGGTGGTTGAACATCATCATTCGATGGAGTATATCCTCCTTCAGTCTTCCCTGACTTGTCTCCATCCACCAAATCATTCATACCGTCCGTCGTCATGCTGACGTCTGTTGTTGATGACAGTGGCGGCTGAGCTTTTATCTACACTCAGCGGCAGAGCTAGTCTTCTCCTCAGCAGAACAACTACGCTCTGCTACCACTTTATGTGGCAGGTTTTCACTCCCACCACAATAGAAACGAAAAAAACCTCTACTCACTAGTCTCCACTCCTAAGTGAGTGCTGATTCTCTTCAAGAAGGGCACGACACTGGGGATGATGTCTCCTCGAAGTCCGCGCAATCTTCTTTGTTCTTGTGCTGTGGGAAAAGAAATATAATTGAAAGGCGCAGTGGAATTTTATTATTGTCGTTTGTTGCTCTGCTAAGTGATCTCTGCTCTTTTTACCTTGCTATATTGTTATTCTGGTATTTCCAATCTTTACTCTTTCTCTTCACAATTTCTACTTCGGTTTATCCTCAATCTGATTTAGTTAAATTTTTGTTTCGTTTCCTCAACTATTTCTTGCCTTATTTTTTTTTACTTTTATCTTCTCTTCTTTATTTCTGTTAAAAATATACCTATTGAATTATTTTTATTCACCGTAGGGACTTGCTATTAGCCATAATTCAATGTCGCAAATATAGACAATTTAAATATTGTTATGAAACTCGATCTTAATACTCACTGAATAGAAGATACCGTTTGCTTTTATTGACTTACGCCAGAACCTCCAACTGTGCTAATAAAACTCAAAAAACAAATTCATGATCCAAAAACTTTCTTTATTTGACTTTTCTAATTAATTTGTACAACCCTATCTATTAATTTTGGTGGGATTACCCCGAATATATATATGTATACATATATATATCCACAAATATATAAAAAAAATAATGATTTATAAAGAATAAATGAAAAATAAAATAATATATATATATATACGTAAATAAAAACTTTTCCTTTTGGCACTATACAAACAAATTTGCGTGCATTTATATTCCTTTTCTCGAGGGTATGAGTGATGGATGAAAATGAAAAAGAAAGAGGGGGGGAATAGAAATGAAGAATGAGGGTGAAAGATGAAAAGATGAAGTAACTTTGATCTGGACTGGCGGGTACCTTTTTGTCAGTATCCTTTGTGATAGACTTTGTTATGGCAGCAAGAAACCAAGAATAGTAGTAATAAGAATAATAATAATAATAATAATAATAATAATAATAATAATAATAATAATAATAATAATAATAATAATAATAATAATAATAATAATAATAATAATGATAACAATAATAATAATAATAATAATAATAATAATAATAATGCTGATCAAGGCAGCAATGTACTTTATATTGTTAAGCGAAAACCACAATTTATTATTGGTTTACCTTAACAGGTGCCATGACAGATGTTGTTTGGCTTTTATTGTTTGTGCGAAGAACGACTAGTCCGTTACTTCGGCTTGTTGTTGGCTAAGTTTTTAAGCTCTGGTTGATAAATCACAGGAAGTTTGCAGAAATTGCTGGCGACGAAGATTCTTGTTCTTAATTGGTTCCTCGACCCGTTCCTGTCAATAAAAATTTGGATTTAATAACCATCATACCTTAGTTTATCTCATCAATAACAATTTGCATTATATCATTAAGAAGTTTCATTTCTTCCATATAACATTTCTTTACTCTTACCCTTTTATACGGGTAGAGAGTTTTCTTTTCTCGTCGTCAATCTTCCTTCCTTTGTTTATTGAAATTTCTTCGTTTGCGTTTCCTATTTCTTATGCTTTTGGTTCTTTTTTTCTAACGTCTTTGGTTTGTTTGTTTTTGTTTTTGTATATATTTATATTTCAATTTTTCACGTTATCAAAATGGGGGGGAGGTTCTAACGAAACTCATCTTAATATTATTTTGTAGTGTGCCATTATGAGAATCTAATCTCCAGTATTATACATTTCAGATACTTTTTGTTGGCCATTCCATGATGTCCCATTTGGAGGCCGAATATAATCAGAAGTATTCGAACCCAAAGAAACATACCTTTCAATTTAAAAGGGCCATGTATTACCGTTTTGAAGACATCCCTCGGTGTGTTAATACACATATTACACCAGACACGACTCATCTTTTGGTGTTCTCCGTCTTCCGAATGGCATATCGCCAAATGATTTATTTGCCGGTAAAATCAAGAGGCCGTTATAAAGAGTATAAGATAACCCTTCCAGACGTCATTTTTAGAGCAGAGGACGTTGTCCCTATTATGGAAGGCATTTATCAAATGGCTTATAAAGTTAATCCTAAGATGAAAGTTTTTCTTGTCTTGCCTGCATTACCGGACCTTCCGTATTATAATTTTCATAGGTATATTGCACATGCACCGGAGGAAGTTCAGGAATGGTATAATAGCTTTAAACATTCTGATCCTAAGGTGTTGAACCAAGATACTATCCTGGTTCATAATGAGTTACTTAGACTCCACACTTCTGCTTTGCAATGGAAAGGTAAACGCACTTTATCGATGACCGATGCGTTAAGACTGGTTCGTAGAGATCTCTATAGTCAGTATCAGCTGTTGGTAAATCCTAAGAACGAAGTATATTCATTGGGAGCTGATGGTTACAATAAAGATGGGATACACCCGAATAGAGACTTTGCTAAAGCATTTTGGGAAATGTTAAAAGACTTTGACACATTAGATATGGATATTAAAACACCACCAAACGCACCTTTTCAAATGACAGTAGCGTCACAATTTCGTCTGCGTCAGGCTTTTATAGAAAATGACGATACAACCCTAAACCCTTCAACGTCCCTTGCAGGTCCAAGTTCAGCCGGAACGTCGTCAAAAGAACGGACATACTTGCGACCTGTAAGGTCATCTGACTAGACATAGGTCGGAGGTTCATTCGAGTCTTTCTTGCTCGGATCAGAACCAAACCGCTCCCAAGAACCTTCGACCTTCCTTTGAGCAGTCACGTGCAATTCAGGGAGAAACACCTGACGTGTCTCCTTTTGATCCAATTCCTTCTGAATATTCATTTAAACGCCCAACTCCGTCATCCTTTTATACTCCTGATAGTAAGGTGACACCCCGAATATCACTAGCAAAATCCTTACAACGAATGACGTTTCAGGAAGCAGACCTGATACAAGGCTCTTACAATAGATTTGTCACTTATACTTTGGGGGTATTGCATACAAAAAATGACCATATAGATGGAAAGGAATTTAGACATATACTTGAGAATCTCACTCAGGGATATGAGCAGAATGGGCCTTAAATATTTTTTTTACACATATTACACTTCTCTCTTTTCTTTTTTTATTTTAGTTCTACCAGCTCCCCCGTTTTTCCGTCAAAGTTCGACGGGTGGGGAGGAAAATGTAGAGTTTCACTTCTACAGAAAGAATAAGAAGGTTTTTGTTATTTTTTTTACAGCTGTAATTTGTAAACTGCTTACAGGTTCCTCACATTGTTTATGTGATTAGACGTAATTCTACATTAGAAGTAATTCTACAAATCTTACGTGTTTTTAGATTCATATTCAAGTTAGTAGAAAGAGTTTTTTTTGTTTGTTTTCTTTGGATACAAATTACGTGAGTACTACTTACTTAAACTTTTAATTTTTATAGGATACGGTGTTCTCACACCACTCAACTTTTCTATCCTCAAGATAATCGATTATCAGAATATTTCTGAGTTGGACCAGCTTAATTTACTCATTCCGCGATGTCTTGAGGTATTAATTTTTTTTTCGTTTAAATATTTTTTTTGTTTTTTTCATATATATATATATCACTTATTATTTTAGTTCATAAATATATATATATATATATATTATTTTTATATTTTATTTAATTTAATATATAAATAATTTTATTTTTAATATAATATTAATATTAAAATAAAAGTAACTAAATTAATATTAGTCTATGTAATTTTATAGGTACTGGGACAGAGGCACAAAGCTGTTTTTTTGCATTACTACTTTTCACTAGGATCACATATTTCCCAATAAAATTTTGGATTAGAAATTGGGTCGTCAGACCTTTCATCTATCTTTGTCATCGGAATTTGGTTGAAATATTTTTTTTGGATTACCACTACTCCTTTGTACCAAAGTTGTAGACTTAACTATCCTTTACCCTCTCTTCATATACTGCATCATAATGCCCAAGGTAGAAATTGAGTAATTGTTATAAATTTGGAATATAATATTTAATACGAATTAATAATCTTTCAATATTGTACTATTTTATAAATACTTTGTGGTGAAATTTTAATGGTGAAGTTTTCTTTACGTCAATAATCATAACATCACCATTGAATTGCAAACAATATAAACAAATATATCGGTGATTGTTATAAAGTGAGAGAACTTACCTCTAAATTGTGTTTTTTTTATCTGCTCAAAGACGAAGTGATAAAAGAACGAGATAAAGAAAACATTCAGTAAAGAAAGGACACCACTTACTGTGTATTATATAAAGTCAAATGTTATGCATCTAATTGAGTTTTGATTATAATGTATATGTTTTTTTTTGTTGCATCACCCTTATTGGGGAGCAAGTGATGATTAATTAGAGTTATTATATATATATAAGTATATCATAATAACAAATAAGGTATATTCACAATTGCTAGCAGTTGTGACCATCCCTAAACAAAGAAAACTCATACTTACCCCTATATAGTTCCTATATTTCGCACTATAATTATGTAATTTTGCCCAATCTGGTCTGATGGAAAGAGGGTAGATAATACATATCTGTGAGCATTTGTATTAAAATTTTGTATATTATTAACCTGTCCTGGAAAGGAATAGTTGAATAGAATAACATGGCATTAGTAATAAGATATTAGTAAACATAATTCTAAAAGTAATTTTTTTTGCTTGATATGGTGTATATGTAAGAAAAAATAAAACAAATAATTGTATAAACAAATTAAATAAAGAAAACTTACTTACCTTATATTTTCTTTAAACGCCCTCTTGTCTTGAAGACATAAAAAGGGTCTTATATAAGGTAATCCCCTTCTTTAAACTTTTTTTATAATGTGCTATTATAATTCTGCCTGAATTTGTATTAATCCTGCATTAATTTCATTTTTTTCATGTTTGTTTGCGCTGGAGAGTAACAAGAGCCTGAAGTTTTCTGAAAATAATTCCTTAGCATGTTCTTCCTCACCTTTCTTTAGATGCTTTTGCATGAGATGCATTATTGATTGTTTGTGATTGAAGACACTTACCATAATTTTAAGCCGGGAACGTTGATTAGGAAGGAAACGGTGAGTGGGTATAGCAACTGTTATATAAAAGATTATTTTTTTTGTCTTTCTTTTGTGGGACAATAACATATATAACTGTAAAAGTTTTTTTTCGATCGCTATTAATGAAATAGTTTGTTCTACTGCGTTGACTTTTTAGGAGTCCTTACACATCTACACAGTTTTATTCCCTTGGAATCGGCATTTACATTTTTTTACATTCCCGACAATTCTACAACACAAAAATATATATATTATATTATTATAATATTATTATATATAAATAATGTAAACCATATATTTTTATCATATTGTATATATATATTATATATATATATATATATATATATATATATAATTAACTTTCAGGAAAGAGGGAGATTAAAGCCTTTTTGCCTAGTAAATTGAAAACGTAATTTCATTAAAATGGTTAAAGATGTTACAATTAGATTAAAATCACGCAAGCGCACCCTGACAGATCTGCGGCACACTAGTGCCGGGCAACCGGTTGAGAATCTCTGATCTACAGCAACAAAGAATGTGTGGAGGGGGGGGGGTATTTTGATTGAAACCAGTTAAGATATGCTGGGTCAGTTAGGTGAAGAGTATAGTAGTAGATCTGTGGAGGAAGATTCAGAGGATTAATCTTTAAATACTTTAGCTATGCTGTAGAGAGAAGGCATATGGGTCTGTAGGAGGTGGTGTTGCTAGGTATTTTATTTTGTTTCAATATAGGTATTTTGCGGGTGTGTTTCCAGAAAGAGTATAATAGTTAACCATGCAATATTAAAAATATGTGTTAAAGTTATTTTATATATATATATATATATATATTATATATATATATATAATTATATATATATAATTATTATATATATATTATGATATATATATATAATATATATATATATATATATATATAGCGGTATATATATAGATGTTTATAAATTTTATTTTGGTATAGGACAAGGTAGTCTAAGTATAGCAGTTATCATTTTTGCATTTGTGCTTACGAAACATAAGAAATGCTAGTTTGCGCTTTTTTTGTCAAATTTAGCACAATTTAGAAAATGCAGCACAACGTAGGATTTCTATTCTGGAGGTTGCTTATTTCTTGCTGCGATTTGGAAAATGCTTATGAATGTTAACAAACAAGATGGCGGCTTAGAGGTCCGTTTGATTTGATGTTTCATTTATAAAATTAGCTTTAAATCCAATTTCTTCCAAATTGATAAACTCCATCACAATAGTTGATCAATTATTTGTAATAAAAAATTTGTATTTTTCTTTGTTTGTTTATTCAAACATAGTGATCCATCACAACAGAGGATCAAAATTTTGTAAACAACGTTTGTTATGTACAAAATTCGTGCTAAAACTGGATTAGGATTTCTTATTGAGCGTAAGCACATGTGAACAAAAACGATAACAGCTTATATTTCCTTTAGATAAAATGTTTATTTTATTAGGTTTATTACCATATTTTTTAGCATTATTTTTTACTATATTTTCTGTTACTGTATATTTAACTTTAAAAATTACTTTTCTTATGTGGTCAATATTTTTATAAGAAAACTTTATTTCAATTTTAAGTTTCCTGTTGTTCTATGTAATGCTTTCAATTACCATAGTATTTAAACTATCTGTCCCAAATATTAATATAAATTACAATTATAATAAACACTATAAATTATCAATGAACTATAAACTGATATAGCTCAAAATGTTCAAATTTTATGAATATGTGAGCAAAATACAAAACAGAAGTGATATATTAAGTATAACCTATGAAATTAAAAATATTGGAATTAATAAAAAATCAAAAAAATTATCCAATATCGATTTAAAAATTGTCTATATCTAATAATTATCACTCAATAAAACTACACATTCATTAATGAATAATAATAAACTATCATATAAAAGAATTTCTTTATTCAACCAATTTAAGGATAAATAGGAAGATAGTAAAAAAAAAAAAAAATCTCACGCATTAGTCAATTCCTTAAATTTTGAATGTAATAATTAATGGGAGATCAAATATCATTAAGATATCAATTATTTCAATTATTAATGAAGTTTACTTGAAATGATCTCCTTTAATTTAAGTCATTATTCTCAACTGAAGTTTATTTATGCTGAAGTTAGGTAAACTATATTTGTTATCACATAAGATTGTATATAACTATTCTACATCAATAAAAACCTTAAAAGATATTTCAGCTACTTACCATCACAGTCTAAAAAAATATTTTCAATTTCGGATAATATATTTTTATTGTTAACAGATAGTTTTTCAACAAATTTTGATGAGTGAATCTTTTTTCCATCCATGATATTCCTAAAAAAGTATAAAAATTTGTTATTATAAGAAGCAAATGGAATGGTTACTCACTCTTTTTTTTATAAATACCACTACCACTCACAGGCTGAGCCCTATTCAAGAAGGGAGTGTTGCTATTAATATTACCCTTATCACTATTAACATCATTAATATTATTATTATTATTATTATTCAATAGGCCAATCTAATATCATCCTTATCACTATCAATGGTTAAAATCTTCTGAACAATAAAAGAAGCTACCTTTATTTAAATAGCCCTATATGGGTATTTCCTTAGATTGTATCTCTTCTTCATCAAAGAATATATGTCAGAATCTTGGTTTAACTACATGACTAAAATTCTTTGCCAAGATTTCTCTGTTGTGGGGGGGGGGGGGTTGTCCTTAATGACGGTTTAATCAGAAACTTTATTAGTTTTTCCCTTGCAAGGGTCACGATTGTCAACATCCATTAAGTGCTTCTACAGAGTTTCTATGCAACTTTACAAGGAGGCACGGAAAATATTATGCAAGAACCATAAAAGCTACTACTCTTAGGGAGAGTTTACATAAGATCCCCAAAATAACAAAATCCTGATACTCGCAATTCAATACTTCTTTAAAGACCTCTTCAAGAGGGAGCAGAGGTTCTCAATGGGGTTCATATCGGGACTTTGACCTGGCCAGTCCTGAAAATATTGTACACCAACATCTATAAGCAATGTATGAACACTTTTAACAAAGTCTTCTCAATGGACCAACTTTTGGGTGTTAAAGTCAGAATCTGCAACTTTTTAGCATGATTGGTTGATATCGTTAATTTTGTTTTAAGCTCTTTCAAAAGATCATCTAAACCAAGACAATTTTGACAATTATTCATCAAATTAGTTATTCCATAAATGAGAATCTAGACATTATTTGCATAACTGAGGCATGGGTTAATGAAGAATTATATGGAGACTCCTTTCAGGAATATGAAATAGAGGGATATTCACTTTATTTATACCAGCGTAGAGGAAAGAAGGGTGGGGGTGGCGCTTTATGTTAAAAGCAATATTCAATCTGTATTAATGACTGACTTTAAAATTAATTATGATATTGAATCGGTGTGGGTAGATATAGTTGTATACAATTAAGACATTAAGAATATAGAGACAGTAAAAAGCCACATGGGCCTATCAAGGACTGTCCCAATCAACCCACTACCGCAAACATGCTCATGCAAATCCACAAAGCACACCATAGGGCTTGTCAATTTGTTTAACTACAAATCCACCAATTGGCTTAGTCAAAGAATAATGATATATAAATATGATACCATAAAACCATCCCACATGCATTAATAACAATAAGTTATTAGCAAACCCCACACATACCATCTAAACATTAATTAAACTACTATAACTACAAAACACCCGCCAATTGGCATTCATCCAATATATTATATGGATACCAACCCATCCATAAACGACAGTCTAACTCTTTTTTAAATGTTCAAGTGGATCACACTCAACAACCTCCTGCTGCAAACTCTATCCAAAATTTAACAACCCTATTACTAATGCATGCTTTCTTATATCAAGATGGCATGCTTTCTTCTTAATTTTCTTATTATGCCCCCTGGTCACCTGTCCATGTTAAATTAAATTGGGTTTTCCAGTCACAGACTACAGTTAAGCCTACCTATAACTTTTATATATCCCCTGGCCTAGGGCTAAGCTAAATTTAGGCTTGTTTAAATTTTTAACCTATTTTAAAGAGATAGTTTATTTCTTTTTGAACCCTAGACACTCTCACCGAAGCCACTAAAATACAAGTACATGGTTAGTAAGCTATCAATAATTTAAAGTATGTATACTCTGTGTGATAACTGTGGGACTGTGAGATGTGAATATGTGGTTAAAATATTGCTTTGTGTTTTGAATGCAGAGGATGTTGTTTTTAAGGAAAGGAGTTGCAAGACTCGAGTGAAGATATGCCATGGATTTGGAAAGAAGGAATATGAGTGAGGAAAAGGAGGAAGTGTTAGGAAAAGGTTAGTATGGATGTCGGGCAGCAGAGGGAGCGGGACCTAGCGTGTAGACAGGAAAATAGTAGAGCATTCACCTAGGCCAGAAGATGAGAGGGGGGGAAAAGGATAAACGTATTCAATATTTCGGACATACTTTCATGAATATAGAGTTGTAGGAATTAGAAATAATAATTTAAGATGAGGATTCTCGAAAAGTCAGAGCCTGTGACCTGCAGTAACAGGGTTGACTGTCTTCCAGATGGGGAGGGATCACAGAGTGCCCTTGTTAAGGTGTTTTGAAGTTTTCTAAAGGAAAGACTGAAACTAATTGGAGACTATGACACGATACTTAGATATGTTCTTTTTTCAAAAGAATAAAAAGAAACGTATGAGAGTATGTTATCAGGTGCCAGATGGTGATATCGTTGGATAGGATAGTAGGAGAGTGGATTCTACAAAGTTGATACAGATGTGATTGGCATGTAGGTACAATGGAATATAGGACCATAAAGGTTCCAGAAGATTAATAGCAGAGTATGGAGATTGATTCAGAAGAATGAAAGCTAGTTGGAAGAAGGTGCATGATTTCTGGGATTTTACTAGCGTTAGGTGCAGGTAGGAATGGGGAGTACGGCTTAGGGTGTAGAATGAAAGGGCTTAGGAAATTATGTTTTTCAGAAATATTAGTTTTGGATTTGTGGAGAGAATTTCTGGATAAAAATCTTTTTGCAGCAGATGGGAGTTCACTTGAGTCGTAAGGTGTGGGGCTTTTCAGTACCAGTTTTGGAGACTTGTTTAGCAAAAAAAACTAGGTAAAGTTGGGGTGGTGGGCTAAATCTAGATACCAATAATAGTAATGGTAACTATAATAGTGGGGGGTGATAAATAAAAGCTAGTTGTTGTTACAGGTTCAATAATGATTTGATGAAATAAAAATAAAAGCATTTGAAATATAAAATGTTTTTACACAAATGCTCATAGCCTTAGAAATAAAAAAAGAATGATTTTAGTTAGTTATACCATAAATGAGAATCTAAATTATTGGCATAACTGAGGCATGGGTTGTAATGAAGAATTATAGGAGACTCCTTTCAGGAATATGAAAATAGACGGATATTCACCTTTATTTATTAGCTACCAGCGTAGAAGAAAGAAGGGTGGTGTGTGGCGCATCTTTATGTTTAAAAAGCAAATATTCATCTGTATTAATATGACTGACTTTTTAAAATTGAATTATGATATTGAATCGGCACCTACGAGATGATGTTTTTTTTTAACATACAAACAATAAAATTCATTTAGAATAGGGGCATTTTGGAGACCTCCTGGCCAGTAAAGAATTAGACGCGGAAAATTGTGAAAGAATTAGAGACAGCATGCCACAGTAAAGAAAATGTATAGTCATAATGGTGATTTTAATTTTGCATTCAATGAGATTCCTTGTCTAATATGGACCATAGTAGTTCTGCATTCATAAAATTGGTATACTAGATAACTTTGGACCCAGCATGGTCCAAGAAACCCACTAATGATACGATGCACTACTAGACTAATATTAACTAACGATGAAAAGATTATGGTGGATGAAGTTAGAGTGAGGAGAATTTAGGGACTTAGTGACGCAGTAAGATTACATTTTGATTAATATGAGATGTAAATCGTTGGCCCAAATTGCAAGTTAATAAGGAAAAGATCTTAGATTTCCGAAATGGCGATTTTACCCCAAATTTCGAGACAGGCTTAGTACAAACAACTGGGATAAAGAGTTTAAAGACCCAAAAACTTATTTTATCATGTGGGAACATTTTAAGCAAATTTTAATAATATTCAGTCAGTATGTTTAAAGATAATAAACCCATTAGGGTGGCAAGAGAAAACCTGTTTGGTGGGATAGAGAGATAAGAGAAGAAAATTAATGAAAGCGTAGATGTTTTAAAATATTCAAAGGTAAGTAAATAGGGGAAGATGATTAGAAAAAATTATAGGAAAAATAGAAAATGAATCTTAACAAAAATAAATCTAGTCAACCAAAAGAGAGGCAGAATATTAATTTAGCAAGGGAATAGTAATAAGAATCTGAAGAAGTTTTTTAGCTTTATAAATTTTTAAAATTAAGAAAAAAGGACAATTGTTCCAATTAAAATTGATGAAAATTTAGTGAGTCAGATAAGGAAATGGGCAACATTTTCAATGCTTATTTTTTTCTTCGCTGTTTACTGAGGAAAGATTAGATAATTAGGACATTAGGAGACTAATAGTTCTTGTATGCATGAAACAAATAGACTTTCAGAATTTAAGTGATGTAAAAAGATATAAAACGTTTATTAGATCATATTGACCCACAGTCAAAGCTGCAGCCCTGAGGTATATAATGTTAGAATCTTGAAAGCAGGGTAGTACCAGCATTGCAAAGGGAACTGTATTTGATTTTTTTTAAGCAACTATAACATTTGGTGAGGTACCAGATGACTGGAAAATGGCATTATGTTGTGCCTATTTATAAGAAAAGGTAGTAAGGAAGATTGGGAATAGGAGAGGGCCAGTAGCTGAACAGCGCGGGGTGGAAAAGGGGCGGGCAAAAGGGGAAGGAAAAGGGCCATAGAGAAGAAATAGGGAGAAGAGAACAAGGTAGGGGAGGACTCCCAGCACCGGGGCAGAAAGGGAGAGGTGCAGGGCAGACAAACCTGGGAGAAAGGGAGGAATACATGACGACGAGCAGCGACGGGAGGAGAGCCAGGGAGAGTGTAGATAGGGAGACGGGAGGAAAGCTGCGGGAGAGGGGGCCCAAAACAGTAAGGGCGGAGGAAAAAGTAGGGCAGGGGGGAGAGGGGAGGGGGACAGGGGGAGGAAAGAGGGTGGCGAAAAGAGAAAACAGGTGGACAACGAAAGGCAAAGAAGCATCAGGGGAAAGAGGAAGAGGGGTGGCCAACAGGGGGCAGGGCGGGGCCACGATGTGGCCGCAGAGAGAGAAAAGGATGGAGACCAGGGACGGAAATGCAAGGGGGCGAGGGCAGAGGAGACGAAATGGGCCACCGCAGGAGGAAGAGGGAGATGAGGCAGAAAGAGTCAAAAAGAGCGGGAGAAAACGGCGGGGGGGGCAGATAAGACTAAGACATGTGAAGGAAAAGGAAAAGGAGGGAGGGAAGGAAGGAAAAGGAATAGTCGATATGAAGGAAAGGTAGGCAAGACTAAGACAAGTGAAGGAAAAGGAAAAGGAAGGAAGGAAGGAAAAGGAAAAGGAAGGAAGGAAGGAAGGAAAAGGAATAGTCGATATGAAGGAAAGGTAGACACGACTAAAACAAGTGAAGGAAAAGGAAAAGGAAAAGGAAGGAAGGAAGGAAAAGGAATAGTCGATATGAAGGAAAGGTAGACAAGACTAAGACATGTGAAGGAAAAGGAAAAGGAGGGAGGGAAGGAAGGAAAAGGAATAGTCGATATGAAGGAAAGGTAGGCAAGACTAAGACAAGTGAAGGAAAAGGAAAAGGAAGGAAGGAAGGAAAAGGAAAAGGAAGGAAGGAAGGAAGGAAAAGGAATAGTCGATATGAAGGAAAGGTAGACACGACTAAAACAAGTGAAGGAAAAGGAAAAGGAAAAGGAAGGAAGGAAGGAAAAGGAATAGTCGATATGAAGGAAAGGTAGACAAGACTAAGACATGTGAAGGAAAAGGAAAAGGAGGGAGGGAAGGAAGGAAAAGGAATAGTCGATATGAAGGAAAGGTAGGCAAGACTAAGACAAGTGAAGGAAAAGGAAAAGGAAGGAAGGAAGGAAAAGGAAAAGGAAGGAAGGAAGGAAGGAAAAGGAATAGTCGATATGAAGGAAAGGTAGACACGACTAAAACAAGTGAAGGAAAAGGAAAAGGAAAAGGAAGGAAGGAAGGAAAAGGAATAGTCGATATGAAGGAAAGGTAGACAAGACTAAGACAAGTGAAGAAAAAGGAAAAGGAGGGGAGGAAGGAAAAGGAATAGTCGATATGAAGGAAAGGTAGGCAAGACTAAGACAAGTGAAGGAAAAGGAAAAGGAAGGAAGGAAGGAAAAGGAAAAGGAAGGAAGGAAGGAAGGAAAAGGAATAGTCGATATGAAGGAAAGGTAGACACGACTAAAACAAGTGAAGGAAAAGGAAAAGGAAAAGGAAGGAAGGAAGGAAAAGGAATAGTCGATATGAAGGAAAGGTAGACAAGACTAAGACATGTGAAGGAAAAGGAAAAGGAGGGAGGGAAGGAAGGAAAAGGAATAGTCGATATGAAGGAAAGGTAGGCAAGACTAAGACAAGTGAAGGAAAAGGAAAAGGAAGGAAGGAAGGAAAAGGAATAGTCGATATGAAAGAAAGGTAGACAAGACTAAGACAAGTGAAGGAAAAGGAAAAGGGAGGAAAAGGAATAGTCGACAAGTGAAGGAAAACCGACAGAAGGAGATTAGAGATCTGTGCTCGTTGTCATACTTTGTCAAAAGTCTTGAATGTGTCAAGCGCCTCCAAGATGGAGTCAAGTGGTCAATACATCCCATTGGTGATTATTACATTTATATAGAGACGAGCGAGTTTGGTGTGTTTTTTGATTTTTTTTTTTTTTGTTCTGAATTTTAACTCAGTTTATCTTATGTAGCAAGCTTTTCGGAAAATTTTGAATTTGATTAAAAGATTATAAAACATTTATTAGATCAGTATTGAACCCGAATAAAGCTGCAAGTCCTGATGATATATATGTAGAATTCTGAAAGAGGTAGTACCAGCATTGCGGCAAGGGCACTGTATTTGATTTTTAAGCGATCTATAGCATTTTGTGGTACCGGTACCAGATGACTGGAAAATGGCATATGTGTGCCTTATTATAAGAAAGTAGTAAGGAAGATTTTGGGAGAATTATAGGAGAAATGCTAAAAAACTGCTGAGTGAAAGGTTCTGTAAAGTTACTGAAAGGTCATATAGAGAAATATTTAGAGATTAAGGTCATGTAGACTCCCTAGCACCTGGTTGTGCGAGAAAGGCCTAGGTCAGGTCACAACACCTTTAGTAATTTTACTGGGCTATATACATTACTGACTGTATCCGAGCCGAGGAGATCCAGTTGATATTGTATATTTTAGAAAAATTGACAAACAATTGACAAGCCCTAGGTGCTTGTGGATTTGCATGAGCATGTTGGGTAGTGGTTGACTGGGACAGTCTCGAGAGGCCCATGTGGCTTTTTACTGTCTCTATATTCTTAATGTTTCTTAATGTTCTTTCTCTCTTAATATAATATATTGACGAAACCAAATTGGCAGGTTTTTAGTTATAGTTATTATGGCATGGGTGACCATAACGTAGTTCGATTATATGGAGTCAATATTGTGTATCCATTTATATATCATAGTTTTGGACTAGAGCCAAATTGGTGCGATTGTAGGGTACAACAATTGACAGCACTAGGGGCTTTGGTAGATTTGCATGAGCATTTGGGTAGTGGGTTGACTGGACAGTCTCGATAGGCCCATGGCTTTTTACTGTCTCTATATTCTTAATGTCTTAATATACTATGAAAAATTTATTGGTCTCTGTATTATCAATAGATGTAAATATTTATGTAGACTTGTATATGTCCCCTGTCTGAGAATCGCCTTTCTACAGAAAAACATTCCTACATCTTTCAGCCTCTCCTCATAGCTCTTACCCTCAAACCCAGAAATCATCCTTGTTGCTCTACATTGCACTCTCTCTAGCATATCTAAGTCTTTCTTAAATAAGGGGCCCAAACTTGTGCCACAAGTACTCTATTATGGCCAACATAACTATTACTATTATAGCTTAACTGATACTTCGCTTTGCTCTGGTAGAAACAGACCATTGCGACGTTTATTATGCCCCAGGATCTTATTAGCTGTGTATTTCTAGCTTCCAAACAGTGATTAGATACTTTCAAAATTCCTACTTACAATTTGCACTAAATCTATTTCTTGGTCCACAGACTCAAAGCCAATCACCATTCAAATCGTAGTTAAAAATCCTTATTCAAGTTACCAGTGTGAAGAACCTTACACTTGTTTTACTATTAAAATTTATTTTGCCACTTAATCTGCCCAACCCAAGAAGTTTATCAGATCATTTAGAATCTTGTTATGCATCCTTCACTATGCCTAACTAGTAGTTTGTATTTGGAATTTAAAAGATTTTCGTATGTTACCGAGTATATTTAAACAAATTTAATAATTATGCCAAATTAAAAATTTAAAGTGTGTGTTCGAAAACGTAGGCTAAAGTTGGGCCTACTTTATAATTTTTATATAGCCTTGGGGCCTAGTTAAGCTAGATCTGCAGTTCGTATGATTTAATTTAACCTGTTTTAATAAAGCATCTCGCAGTAGATTGCCCCCTCAAATATAGTTGGATAAAAAATAATAAGGGCAAGATAGAAAAGTACATAGGAGAATTTAAAGTTACCGGTGTATGCTCTGTGTGATAGTTGTGGGACTGTGCTCTAGGTGAATATGTGAATAGCTGCCGTTTGTATTTTGAATGCAGAGACATGTATTGTTAAGGAAGGAGATTGCAAGCTTGAGTGAAAATGTGAATGAAAACTGAATGATGTATTTGAAGTGAGAGAAAGGAGGAAGTGTTAGGAAAAAGGTTAGTAGGGATAGGCGAGGAGAGAGTGGGATACAGGGGTAGAAGAGGACTAGTGATTCACCCAGCAGGAAGATGATGAGGGGAAAAAGCTATAGTGGGTAGTAATTGTCGGCAGATGAATGGAAGAGTACATGGATAATTGAGATAAATTAAGATTAGGATCTGAAGTCAGAGTTGGCCTGCTACTTGCGGTATGTACAGTATAAGAACTTGTTCTTCCATGATTGGGTGAGAGGATTGCCAGAGGAGGGCCAATGGTAATGCTGGGTTTTCTAAAGAGAAGGCTGAGACATGATACAATACCTAGATAGGACTTTTCAAAACGGATAGAAGGAATGATTGAGAGTATGTATTCCAGCTTCACCCACTTTCTCACCATAGAAACTTAGAATATTTAGAGACAGTAAAAAGCCCACATGGGCCTATCGCGAGACTGCCCCAGTCACCACTACCCAACACGATGCTCATGAGCCAAATTCCACGAAATGGAGCACCCTAGGGGCTTGTCCAACTTTGTTCATAACTTAGCGAATCCACCAATTTGCTTAGTCAAAACTAATGAAATAATTAAATATGATACCCAAACCGGAGTTGCACATGCAAATATGACAAATAGGTTTCACGTCCACTGACCACTATCTAACGAACTAAACTGATCTATAACGCTAAAATATCCCACCACGCCAATTTGGCTTCGTGTCAGATATAGTTATATTGATTCCCAGAACCCATCCATAAACGAAATCTAACCGTTTCTTAAATTCGCAAGTCGAGTCACACTCAACGAAACCTTCCCTCTGGGCACACTAAGTTCCAAGATACATTCTAACAACCCTGTATACGGAAAATGGCCTGCTTTCTTATACCTCAAGATGGCATGCTTTCTTCTAATTTCTTATTATTGCTCCCTGGTCACCTGCCATGTAGTGCTACGAGTGAAAAAAATTATGGTGCTCTATGTTTTTTCTATATAGATGTTCTAGAATAATTTTGCTAATTAGTATAGTACTTGTTTTTCAACTAAGTGTGCCCTCTTGAGAAATCGGCCTGTTACATACCAGAAAACCGATTCCCTGAATCCTTCCAGGCCTTCCTACTCGTCATATGACTCATATCCTCAAACAAAGAAACTCTCTTTTTGCTCTACGTTGCACTCTCTCTAGCATATCTAAGTCTTTCTTTAAATAAAGGGGCCTCAAACTGTGCACAATACTCTATTTACGGAGTACTATTGTTCCTCTCGAGACATGAGTTCATTAGATTTATAGCAGTTTACTTTGTCACATTCTGCCTTCTTCCAGTAAATACCATCATTTGCGATGGTATTAATAGCCACAGAGCATCATTATTAGCATTTATTTCTTAGCTTCCAAGCATTGATTAGCTACTTTCAAATTTATCCGAGTAAATCCTGCCTAAATTTTTTTTGCTCTGGTTGCAAGATACTTCAGGCTCAACTAACCCCTATCATATATCGTATGAGTGATTTAAAACCTTTTATTTTAGAAACCTGGTTGAAGAACCTTACACTTTATTTACTATATAATAAAATTCATTTGCCATTATCTTCCCTAATCACCTATATATGATTTATACAATAGCATCTTATGAATCTATTTATTACATCTCTACCACTATTTATCCTAACTGAATAGGTGGCCCCTTTAGTATCATCTGTCTAAATCATTAGAAACCTTACATTATAAGTCCCTGGTCTAAATCATTATATATATATTGGGGGGAAATCTAAATATATTGCCCATCAGCAAAGCCTAAAATTACGCCAAATGGTAGATGGTATTAAGATGAAATC
>JABUQX010009278.1:20000-22214 GCA_015478945.1 Trachelipus rathkii | reverse complement strand
CGGTATTGTACTTCGTTCAATGGAGTGGTGTTTTAACCGTTTTCATTTATCATTAAAAGAGCAACTTTAAATATTTTCGTGCGCCCTTCAATATATATATATATATATATATATATATATATATATAACTATATATTAATGTATATAACTAACCTTATAGCCTTATACCAGCAACAACTTATATGTATATGCTATATATGCTATATATATATAACCTTATATATATATATAATATATATATATATATATAACATATATGTATATACTATATATATATATATATATATATATATATTTATATATATATATATATATATATATATATATATATATATATTATAAATATATATATATATATATATATATATATATATATAACTATATATATATATATATATATATATATATATATATATATATATATATATATATATATATATATATATAACTATATATATATATATATATATATTTATGTACATATATATATATATATATATATATATATATATATATATATATTATTGATTTATTCTTGGTAATAAAACGTAACTTTGTGAGTTACATAAAAAGATTTAAGTAATTTTGCTATAATTAAGTAAAACATTCCATGTTTCATTTAAATAACTTTGCAAAAAAAAAAAACATAATAAATATGTGGAAGAATAAGAATAATAGAAAATGGAAATAAATTATAGATAAACTCGCAAATGAAAATTAAAAAATATGTAAACAAGAAGAAAAAGAACAACAACAACAACAACAACAAAAACAACAACAACAACCAGGTTAACAACTATCACATCAACTCAAAAACAACAACAACAACATAAACATAAACAAACATAAACATAAACAATATTAACAAAAACAACATAAACAACAAAAACAGCAATAGCAGCAGCAACAATAATAATAACATAAAAAAATAACAACAAAAATAACTACAGGAACAACAGCTACAACAACAATTAAAAAGTCAACAATTTTTTTAAAAACAACAGTAGAAACAGCAACAACAACAGCAACAAGAACACCAATAATAATAGCAACAACAAAAACAACATCAACAACAACAGCAACAAAAATAACACTAACAGCATCAATAACAACAATAAAAACAGCAATGACAACAGAAATAGCATAAACATAAACAGCAACAGCAACAACAACATAGGCAACTATAACAGAAAAAAACAAAAGCAACAACAGCAACAACTACAACAATAGCAACAATGAAAACAACAAAAACAATTGCCACAGCAATAGGAACATCAACAGCAACAGCAGCAGCAACAGCAACAAAAAAAGCAATAACAAAAATGACAGTAACAGCAAAGGCAATAACAAACACGACAAGAAATTAAAGTAACAGTAACAATAGTAACCACAACAAAAACAACAGCAACAACAACTACATAAGAAATAACAGCAACAGCAAGATCAATAGCAGTAACAGCACAGCAAAAATAAGAGCTACAAAATTAAAACAACGAAAACAACAAAAACAACAATAAAAATAAAAGGAACAACAGCACCACCAACAACAATAACAAAAACAGTAACTGCAATAACTATAAGAAGAAGCAACAACAACAACAACAACAACAACAACAACAACAAACAACAACAACAAACAACAACGTGTCCTAACTAATTTCTTTGATTTGTAGCCCCAATTAACATTTTCAATTTTTAAGTTTTATTTTGGAATTTAGTTTTATGGCATAGTAATTAATTATAATTTATAAGAAGATGTCACAAACATGTCAAAAATGTTACTTAAGTTTATGACTAGGTTCTATTTCGAGGTTTATTCATATATATATATAACATATATAAATATATATATATATGTAACCATGCCTAATATATGTATATGTAATAATAGCTAATATATATATATATATATATCTTATGTATGTATATAATATATGTATGTATGTATCTATAATATATGTAATATGTATATATATAATATATGGTATATATATATGTATATAATATATATAATATATATATATATATATGTATATAGTTTATATTATATTTATATATATAATAATATAATATATATATTGTTTGTATTAATAATGTACAATAATTTTAATTCATAATAACTATATAATATAATATAATATGTATATGTAATATAATATATATAATAAAAATAATAATAATAATAATATATATGTAATATAATAATAATAATAA
>JABUQX010009278.1:0-7500 GCA_015478945.1 Trachelipus rathkii | reverse complement strand
CATAACATAAAAAACAAATTCTTTAACATTAATAAGGCTTACTTAGCATCATCTAAACTATGAATATAACCCACAAAGACAATCTGACACGCTTAAACATGAATAAACTGTTAACGTAACAACAGTTCCCACATTAACAACAGCTAAAGTAACTACATAACATACAAAGACTCGTAACTATTCACACTTGGTCAAGCATGTCTCTAACATAACAATGTTTAATTTACAATTACATCGGTTAATATTAACAAAAATTTACCCACCTTGCTTGTAATTATCATACAGACAGCAAAAGTAGTATGCTTAACGTAACAAAGTTTTCACATAATAAAGCCAAATTAACCATTGCTAGAACTTAGAATATAATTACAACGATCAAACCGACAACATCTTAAGCATGAATTAAACATGCTAAACATTAACAAAGGTCCAAACTTATCAACAGTAAAAGTAACTAACAAGGCTCACAAAAACATAATCCAGTCGCACTTTATCAAACATATCTCCAACATGACAATGTTAATTTTACATTAACATAGTAATATTTAACAAGAAAAATTAGCATAACCTTACCTAACCTGCATAATACCTAATGGGTAAAGACAAACAAAGTAAAGTTTTTACTCTCTGTAAAGCTAAACTATGAACATAACTACTTAACACACAACAACCAGATGAATAAACACAGCTATCATTAACAACTTAGTCAATAAAGCGAACATATGCGGGATTTTACATTAACATAGTAATATTTACCAAAAATTTATCATAACCGTACCTAACCATCATAATACCTAACGAGTAAGGACGAACAAAGTAAAGTTTTTAGACTTACCTCTTTTTAGACTCCGTCCCCATTTCAGAAAATACCAACTCTAAACATGGAAAATGATTTTATGCTTTAACCATTTGCATAAAGTGATGCAATACTTATTATATTTAACCCTCTGGCTGGAATACAAGCAATGTAGCAGTCGCCAAACGGTTTACGATTAAATATAAATGACACATCGTTGTGAATAACGAAACTCCTCGTGAAGATATCAACAACAAGCGTAGAGATGCGGGGAGATGTCATCGTATCAGCACTGCGAAAAACTATCCTACTGAAGAAAATAGTGTATAAACAACCCTTAAATGTAATGAGATTCTTTCTTTCAACCAATCAGAAGAAAGTAAACAAGAATACGACGTACGAATGAACCATATCAGTTCAAAAGGGTATATATTCTCGTTAGACAACAACAACAGCAATAACATAGTACAAAAATAAGTTCTTTATATACTAACCAACGAATATATGCTAACGTAACATTGTTTTCACATTAATAAAGCTAACATAGCATGACCAGAACTAAGAATATATTGTACAATGACAAAACCTGACACACCTTACGCACGAATAAACTACTAACATTAACAAAGTTCCACACTTAACGTCAGTAAAGTAACTAGCATTGCGTACAAAACGTAACCTATTCATACTTTTCCCAAGCATATCTCTAACAAATTAACGTTAATTTTACATTGACACAGTAATATTTAACAAAAATTTATCATAACCTTGTCTAATTATCATACAGACCAATGAATAACTGTAAACATAACAAAGTTTTATCCAAACATAACATAAAAATAAGTTCTTTGAATAAAATATCATAGTAAATTGTAATAGTTTACTGATTTTAAAGCATTAAATCAGTAAATCAGTAAATCAAACCACCAACCCATCCCTACCCCTCCCTCCATGACCTTTTGATCTATTGATCTATTGATTCATGTCACATCTCGAGTATCATTTCGGTAAACATAACACAAAAATAAGTTCTTTATATATACTAACCTTCGAATATATGCTAACGTAACACGTTTTTTACATTAATAAAGCTAACACATACATAGTCTGAACTAAGATATATGTACAACGACAAACCTAACACACAACGTACGAATAAACTACTAAAATTAACAAACTTCCGCACTTAAACAAACAGTAAACTACATAACACTTCATACAAAACGTAACCTATTCACACTTTTTCAAGCATATCTCTAACATATCAATGTTAATTTTACATTAACATCGTAATATTTAACAAAAATTTAGCATAACCATGTCTAAGCATCATACTGACAACAAATATAATGCTAACGTAACAATTTTTTACATCAACTTCGTAATATTTAACAAAAAATTCATCATAACATCGTCTAAATATCATAATCCCAGACGAATTATTGCAAACATAACAAAGTTTTAACCAAACATAACATAAAAATAACAAAATTTTATCATGACATTGTCTAAAAATAAGTTCTTTGAATAAAATATCACAGTAAAGCGTAATAGTTTACTGATTTTAAAGCAGTAAATCAGTAAATCAGTAAATCAAACCACCCATCCCTGCAGTCCCCTGCTCATCCATCCGCCTATGATCTATCGACCTATTGATTCAGGTCATATTTCGAGTATCATTTTGGATCAGCAATAGGTAAAGCCGTATTATCTAACAAAATCCCTTAACAAAGTGACCAATCTATCAAAGATACCAACATCTTGAACTAAGAATTGACACTATCTTCATCAAAGTGTCACTCGTTTCGAGTATAACATCATTTGACCTATGAATAATCGTAGACTTTTGCCAAAATTCTAGGGCAAACCTAACATTACTCACCAAAAACTTAACCTAGGCTCACGTTTCTAACACATCATCGTCAGTTAACACAGTAATATCTTACAAAAACTCATCATTTCTCTAACAAATCAGTGTTATTTTCACATTGTCATAGTAATATTTAACGGCTGAGGCCTAAAGCCCGCTTACACCCCTTCGGGGTGATCCCCCCTCGCAGGATTCACACCCTTTCAAGGGGCGCATCCCACTGGGTTTTCTCTTGGAAGGTAATGTGTTGCTTTAGATACTCTTGGTTAATGAAAACTGTTTATTCGTAAGTTAGGTACGTTATGTTAAATATTACTATGACAATGTGAAAATAACACTGATTTGTTAGAGAAATGATGAGTTTTTGTAAGATATTACTGTGTTAACTGACGATGATGTGTTAGAAACGTGAGCCTAGGTTAAGTTTTTGGTGAGTAATGTTAGGTTTGCCCTAGAATTTTGGCAAAAGTCTACGATTATTCATAGGTCAAATGATGTTATACTCGAAACGAGTGACACTTTGATGAAGATAGTGTCAATTCTTAGTTCAAGATGTTGGTATCTTTGATAGATTGGTCACTTTGTTAAGGGATTTTGTTAGATAATACGGCTTTACCTATTGCTGATCCAAAATGATACTCGAAATATGACCTGAATCAATAGGTCGATAGATCATAGGCGGATGGATGAGCAGGGGACTGCAGGGATGGGTGGTTTGATTTACTGATTTACTGATTTACTGCTTTAAAATCAGTAAACTATTACGCTTTACTGTGATATTTTATTCAAAGAACTTATTTTTATGTTATGTCAGGATAAAATTTTGTTATTTTTATGTTATGTTTGGTTAAAACTTTGTTATGTTTGCAATAATTCGTCTGGGATTATGATATTTAGACGATGTTATGATGAATTTTTTGTTAAATATTACGAAGTTGATGTAAAAAATTTGTTACGTTAGCATTATATTTTTTGTCAGTATGATGATTAGACAGGGTTATGCTAAATTTTTGTTAAATATTACGATGTTAATGTAAAATTAACATTGATATGTTAGAGATATGCTTGAAAAAGTGTGAATAGGTTACGTTTTGTATGAAGTGTTATGTAGTTTACTGTTGTTAAGCGCGGGAGTTTGTTAATGTTAGTAGTTTATTCGTACGTATGGTGTGTTAGGTTTGTCGTTGTACATTATATTCTTAGTTCAGGTTATGTTATGTTAGCTTTATTAATGTAAAAACGTTGTTACGTTAGCATATATTCGATGGTTGCAGTATATTACGAACTTAATTTTGTGTTATGTTTTAACCGAAATGATACTCGAGATGTGACTGAATCACTAGATCAATAGATCAAAAAGTCATGGATGAGAGGGTGGGGAGGGTTGGGGGTTTGATTTTACGATTTACTGACTTTACTGCTTTCAAAAACAGTTTAATAGTTTAAAATTTTCTATGATATTTTTTTTATAGAACTTATTTTTTATGTTAAATTTGGTTAAAACTTTGTAATGTTTACAGTTATTCATTGTCTGTATGATAATTAGACAATGTTATGATAAATTTTTGTTAAATATTACTGTGTCAATGTAAAATTAACGTTAATTTGTTAGAGATATGCTTGGGAAAAGTATGAATAGGTTACGTTTTGTACGCAATGCTAGTTACTTTACTGACGTTAATAGGTATGGAACTTTGTTATTGTTAGTAGTTTATTCGTGCGTTAGAGGTGTGTCAGGTTTTGTCATTGTACAATATATTCTTATTTCTGCTCATGCTATGTTAGCTGTTTATTAAATGTGAAAACAATGTACGTTAGCATATATATTCGTTGGTTAGTATATAAAGAACTTATTTTTGTACTATGTTATTGCTGTTGTTGTTGTCTAACGAGAATATATACCCTTTTGAACTGATATGGTTCATTCGTACGTCGTATTCTTGTTTACTTTCTTCTGATTGGTTGAAAGAAAGAATCTCATTACATTTAAGGGTTGTTTATACACTATTTTCTTCAGTAGGATAGTTTTCGCAGTGCTGATACGAAGACATCTCCCCGAATCTCTACGCTTGTTGTTGATATCTTCACGAGGAGTTTCGTTATTCACAACGATGTGTCATTTATATTTAATCGTAAACCGTTTGGCGACTGCTACATTGCTTGTATTCCAGCCAGAGGGTTAAATATAATAAGTATTGCATCACTTTATGCAAATGGTTAAAGCATAAAATCATTTTCCATGTTTAGAGTTGGTATTTTCTGAAATGGGGACGGAGTCTAAAAAGAGGTAAGTCTAAAAACTTTACTTTGTTCGTCCTTACTCGTTAGGTATTATGATGGTTAGGTACGGTTATGATAAATTTTTGGTAAATATTACTATGTTAATGTAAAATCCCGCATATGTTCGCTTTATTGACTAAGTTGTTAATGGTAGCTGTTTATTCGTCTGGTTGTTGTGTGTTAAGTACGTTATGTTCATAGTTTAGCTTTACAGAGAGTAAAAACTTTACTTTGTTTGTCTTTACCCATTAGGTATTATGCAGGTTAGGTAAGGTTATGCTAATTTTTTCTTGTTAAATATTACTATGTTAATGTAAAATTAACATTGTCATGTTTGAGATATGTTTGATAAAGTGCGACTGGATTATGTTTTTGTGAGCCTTGTTAGTTACTTTTACTGTTGATAAGTTTGGACCTTTGTTAATGTTAGCAGTTTATTCTTGCTTAAGATGTGTCAGGTTTGTCGTTGTATATTATATTCTTAGTTCTAGCAATGTTATGTTGGCTTTATTAATGTGAAAACTTTGTTACGTTAGCATACTTTTGCCTGTCTGTATGATAATTACACAAGGTTGGGGTAAATTTTTGTTAAATATTACCATGTTAATGTAAAATTAACATTGTTATGTTAGAGACATGCTTGACAAGATACGTCTTCGTATGCTATGTTAGTTACTTTACTGTGTTAAGTTGTGGAACTTTGTTAACGTTTAACAGTTTATCATGTTTAAGGCGTGTCAGATTTGTCTTTTGGGGTTATATTCATAGTTTAGATGAATGCTAAGTAAGCTTTATTTATTGTGAAAACTTTTGTTTTTATGTTATGTTTATAATGTTACTCGAAATGTGACTTGAATCAATTAGAATCATAGTCATTAGTTCTAAGGAATGGACAGAGGTGGTGGATGCGTGAGTTTGATTACTGATTTACTGATTTAGGGTATGTAAAACGTTACAATTTTAGTAAAAAATTTGACTTAAATCAATAGATCAATAGATCAATAGATCATTAGATCAATAGATCAATAGATCACAACTGGTCAGGAGGGTGGATGGTGTGGTTTGATTTACTGATTTTACTGATTTATTATGTAAACCATGACAATTTTAGTAAAAAATGACCTTAATCAATAGATCAAAAGATCAATAGATCAATAGATCAATAGATCAATAGATCATGGGTGGGTAGGAGAGTGTAGGTTGGGTGACTTGATTTACTGATTTACTGATTTAGGGTATGTAAAACATGACAATTTTAGTAAAAAATTTGACCTTAATCAATAGATCAATAGATCAATAGATCAATAGATCAATAGATCAATAGATCATGATGGACAGATAGTAGGGTGGATGGCTTGATTTACTGATTTAGGGTATGTAAACATGACAAATTTTAGTAAAAAATTTGACCTTAATCAATTAGATCAAGTAGATCAATAGATTTCAATAGAAATCAATAGATCATGCATTGGACAGGAGATAGTTGGGTGCCTTTTACTGAATACTGATTTAGGGTATGTAAAAACATGCAATTTTAGGTTAAAAAATATGACTTGAATCAAATAGATCAATAGATCAATAGATCAATAGATTACAACTGGACAGGAGTGGGTGGAGGTGGTTTGATTTACTGATTACTGCTTTTAGGGTTTGTAAAAACGTAAATTTGTAAGTTATAAACAAAAAAGAATAAGAAATTTTATTTATTATTTATTTAATTTATTTATTTATTTATTTAATTATATATTTCTTGATGGTCTGAAACCATTATTTTCGAAATCTACAGACCAAATAACATATATAAAGACATCAATTGTATCATTACATAAATATTTAATAACTCGGCACCGCACCGGAGCAAGCACCGGTGCAGTTGTTCAACTCCTACTCCTCTGAGTCAGACTCCTTTCTCCATTCTTTCCTTTCTTTATTTCCTTCATCCTTCTTCATTCCTCCTTCAACCCTGTTTTGCACTCTGTGCTCTTTTTTCAGTCGGAACCCCCCTCAATGGGGGTTCTAGACACCCTATACGGACTATAACCATCATATTCGAACTATCTACGACCTCGATAACCCTATAAGGACACCAACATTGTTGTTTTACGAATGTTTAATAACTCGGCACCGCAGTGGCTCAGCACCGTGCCGGAGCCAACACCACAGAGATCACATATCAAGTCTTCTAGAAATTCAACTCTGAATCCTCTCACCAAATTTCAGCCAATTACGAACACTTCGATTTTGTAAGAGGGTGGGTCCCTTCGGTGAACCCACGTGGACGTAAACCCGTCTACGACGATGTTACCTCCCCATCTAACACCCCTCTAAACAGATACGATAACCCTAACCCATGTAAATATATATTGGAGCCATAGACTGAGCCGGAGCAGGAGTCTAAAATCATTCTAATAATAAATAATATAATAATATATAAAATAAAATAATAAATAATAATAATAATAATAATAAATATAATAAATAATAATAATATAATAAAAACTCCAGAGGATGAGTCGGAATCGTGTGCGCTACGTGCTGAGCGGTTGCGGTGCGG
>JABUQX010009277.1:80000-85787 GCA_015478945.1 Trachelipus rathkii | reverse complement strand
GAGAGAGAGATAGAAATTCTTTATATCAATATATATTAATTACTGATTAATAAAAAGATAATTATATTAATACATATAATTATATAATTAAATAATAATAATAATTTATTAATATAAATAATATTCATTAATTAATTCAAAATATATTTAATTATATAATATATATATATTTTTATTAAAGTTATATACATATACTCATATATAGTTATATATATAAATAATATAAATATTATTATATAATAATTAAGTAATTATAATAATAATAAATAAATAATAATAATAATTAAATAATTAAATAAATTATCAAATAAATAAGTAACCTTTATTATTTTCCACTTAAAAAGTAACAATACTGCAAAGAAAGAAATAAATAATAATAAATAATAATTACATTAAGAATATATATGATAAGTCATTTTTAATTATATTAGGGATATAAATAATTCAGGATAATGATGAATTGATGGATAATGTTTTCAACATCAATATATGATGAATGATATTGCAAGATAATTTAGGCATATAGTATAAGTGATTGAGGTGAGTACTCTTAATAATATATATATTATTATTGTATATACTATTTATTACTTTATGTATATATTCGTGTCCTAATTTATATGTAGATATTATTTAATTATTTTTATATATTTATTTATTAATTATTTATTATTATTAATTATAATTATTATTTATTATTATTATTTATTATTAATTATTATTTATAAATTATTATTTATTAATTATTTAATATATTATTTTATAAGAAATTACTCTTATTATTTTTAAATTTAATTATTATTAATTCTTATTATAATTTATTTATTAATTTATTATTATTATTATTATTATTATTTATTATATATTAAAATTTATTATTTTATATTAATTATCTTAATAATTTTATTATTATTATATTTAATTAATTGCTATATCATTATTATTTATTATTTAAATTATTATTACTTATTATTATTTAATTAATTATTATGTTATATTATTATATATTTATATATTTATTATATTAATTATTAATTATTATTATTTATTAATTTTATTATGATTATTTATTCTATTTTATTTATATATTATTATTTTTTCTTTTTTATTATTATTATATATTATTATATTATTGATTATTTATTATTTATTAATTTATTATATTATTAAATAATTATTAGTATATTATATTTTTATTATTATTATTATTTTTTATTTATTATTTAATTTTTATTATATTTATATATTATTATTATTATAATTTAAGTATTAGTAGTATTAGAAAGTAATGTTAGTAGTAGTAAATGTCATATATCGCAAATATATTACATTGCTATTTATTATTAATTAAACAAAAAAAATTTCAATAGTTCTCAAATTATATAAATTAGTTTCGTAATTTTATCACAAACTTATGTTATCTATTTTTATTAATCTATAGATTTTAATATCCTCACCTCATATTATATAAGATAACCTTTAATATATTTATATTATATTTATTATAATTTAATAATTTTTTTACTGGGCTTTGGACATTGATATCATGTCGTTGTAACAGATTTACAGGTATGTTTCTATGCTATAAATTAATGACCCTAGATATTTACTTTATAATTTAATTTATTTTATAGACACTGCGATCCAACTTTGATATATATTATTATATTATTATTATTATTATTATTTATTATTATTATTTAATTTAAATTAATTATTTATATTATTATTATATTATATTTAATTTAATTATTATTATTATTATTATTTATATTATTATTATTTAATCTATTATTTACATATATATAGTATATATATATATATATATATATATATATATATATAATTATTAATTATTTATATATTATTATTATATATTATATTTATATAATTATTTTATTTATTATATTTTATAATTTTTATATATTTATATGATTAATATTATAATTATTATATATTATTATTTATTATTAATTATATTATTTAATTATTAATTATCTGTATTCTTTATTATTTCCTTAAACCATGGAGACATTGATATCATTTATTATAATATTTTTATTTATATTTAAATATATATTATTATATTTATTTTATTTATTATTATAATATTAATTATTATTATTAATTATTATTATTATTATTATATTTATTATGTATTATTATTATTAATCTATTATTATTATTATATTATTATAATTTTATTATATATTATTAATATAATTATTAATTATTATTATATTATTTATAATTTATTATTATATGATATTATATTTAAATATACTATTATTTTTTATTATATTTTTTATATATTATTTATTATATCAGTTTAGTACCTGACGATTAAAATAATTATTGTGATTAATTATTATATATATATTATACTAATTATTATTATTTAATATTATTATTATTATTATATAATTTATTATTAATTTAATGTATTAATTTTATATTATTATTATTATATTATTATATATAATATAATTATTAATTATTATATATTAAATTATTTATTATTTCACTTACTTAATTATTATATATTAATTTATAATTATTAATATATTATTATTATTTAATTATTATTATATTATTATTATATTATTATTATTATAATTATTAATTTATATTAATTATATAATTTAAATTATATTATTCAAACCCTAGCAAAAGATATATTCGACCTTTCCATGATATATATTTATTTTAATCAACTTTATTATTATTATATTTTTATTATTAATTATTATTATATTTAATATTATTTATTATATTTAATTATATATTATTATGTATTATATTACAATTTAAGTAATATTAGTAAATAATTTATTATTATATCTCATATTTATTAATTATTATTTATTTAATTAAATTATTTATCATTATTTATACTATAATATATATTAATATAATTAATAATATTATAATATATATATATATAAATATATATATATATATAAGTTATATATATATAATAATAATATCATATTATATATATATATATATATATATTATATATATTATATAATATTTATATAGTATATAAATATATTATATATATAATATATTATATATATATTATATATATATATATATATATATTATAATATATCAATATATATATTAATATATATATACATATATATATATATACATAGTTAAAATATTATTATATATAATTATATTATAATATATATATATATAATTATTATATAATTATTAATATAATATTATATATATTAATATATAATATGATATATTATATAATTATATATATATATATAATATATTAATATATATATATATATATATTATATATATATATTTAATTTTATATTTTTTTTTTTATTATTTTTTTTTTATTTTAAACAGAGTAATAACCGACACTGCGCTCACGGTGCATATGAGCCCCTAATCAGGAGGGTGGATGTATCAATTAACTGTCTGAAGTCAAGGACGGAGCCATAAAAGCCTAAGGAGAGAATTAGCTCACCATTCTCATACTTATACCACCCTGAACCTAAGTATTGGCGAACCTGGGACCTCACTCGAGATAATTTGTATGAGCGAGTGCTCTGATAAAGCCTACTTAATATATAGTAGCTACGGGCGTCTTTTTATAAATATTTAATAAATTATAATATACTATATAATAAAATTTATATAAAAATTCTATATATATATATATATACATATACTATATACATATACATACCTAAATACACATATATATTAACATTAATAACTACCAACATTAAACTAAATATTTATATATACTCATCAATAGCACCACTATTAATCATTATAATATTGATATCAATAATTAATAATATTTTCATCACTAAAACTCGCATTATTATCGATAATATTTATAAATATACAAATTCATAAAATTATAATTAATATAACTAATTATACATTGCTTATCTCTATTATCAATAATCACTGAATGTCAGCACTAATTATCATTATTAACTCTAGATTTAATTATATATTAAGAACACGTAATATTATAACGTATGTCAAGTAGAGTGGGAGTGCGTCAGCTGCTAAGGTATTATTTAATACGTTTAATTACCCACAGCTGTTGCAAGAGAAGGCGAAAAAAATCTGTAGATGTTCCGTAGTCACTAACATATTCTTTTATTAATCGAGAGTTATCACTCATATTTAGGAGTATGAATCTTAAGCTAATTAATATGTCAGGGTTGTACACTATATATTTGATAAATAAATTTAATCAAATATTACAACAGAGAAAAAGAAAATACTCTTTAGATTTTCATCATGATTATATTTTTTTGAAAAGAAATAGAGAACCTAATGTATGGCTCTTGCCACAGTTTTATTTGTACATTATCAATGCATCAGATATTAAATAAGTTTTACATAATTTCTTAACTAATTTTTCCCTTAATTAGGCTCTGGAAAAATTCTAATGTTAATATAACGATTATTTTTTTCAACAGACTTCAGTCCTTGGAAGTTGATTACATTTTCCCTTTAACAATGAATGTTATTCCTTCATTGCCATTCTTCACCGAGAGAAGCATTTATTATCACGTCTCTTCAGATTCTATATATATAAACTGTATTAATTTTATATTTTAAGTTAAAAAGATTTATTTATATGTAGATTTAGGTACTTCACAATATCATAATATTACTCTACACATACTCACTCTCATACTATATATAATAATATTTAATATTAATTTAATATAATATATATAATATATTATAATATAATTATATATTAAATATTAATAATAATATTAATATAATAATTAATTAATTAATAAATAATTTACTTAATATTATAATATAATATATAATATAAATAAATAAAATAATATAATATAGCTATTATATATATAATTATATAAATTAAATATATATATATAAATAATAATAATTAGACGGTAATAATTGTAGGGGATACAATACTGATACTAATCAATTAGTAATAAACTAAATAATTAATGCAAATGTGTGTATATAATTTTAAATTACAAATAATATAAAATACTTAAATTAAATAATTATAATTAATATAATATAATATTAATTAAATATAATTTAATATAATATATAATATTATAATAATAAAAATAATTATATAATATATTAATAATATAATTAATTATATAAATATTAAGATATATAAATATTAAAATATATAAAAAATTATAAATACATATAATATATATAATATTAATTAAAAAAATATCATTTAATAAATAATAATTACAAATAAATTTATCATTCTCATAAATTTTATGAGAGAGTCATTGTAATGTAATCATGAATAATAATATTAAATAAATTAAATTATTAAATTTAATAAGATTAAATATATAATACATATATAATATAATATAATTAACTTAAATATATATTATTAAATAAAATAATTAATAATTATAATAATAATAATACATAATTAATTAAATAAATCATGATATATTATTATAGCATTATAAACCATATAAGTAATATAAATTCATATATAATAATAATCATATATATATATATATCAAATATCTTAGATATAGGCGCGAGACTCGTGATATCGAAAAAATGGGATTGAATGCACACTATCAATTAAATTATAATAATATCTTAATAATAATTAAATTATAATTTATATAATTAATAAAATAATTAATAATATTTAATAATTAATATAACTAATATAATATAAATATAATATTAAATTTACATTAATTAAAATAAAAATTCAAGTGAACATAAATCATAAAGCAATAATAATTCTTAATATAT
>JABUQX010009277.1:47500-72500 GCA_015478945.1 Trachelipus rathkii | reverse complement strand
TATCTCCACCTACCATTAACTATTATTCCAATGACATTCGCAGCAGCTTGCTCAGTTCAATAGATTGTTATACCTTAATATTGTTATTAACAGTCAGCTAAATTACGTTATTTGCTCGAGTATTTACAGCGATGTATTTATATATATACCCATATAGCACCTCTCTCACACATTTCCTCTTCAAGCAGTTGTTTATAGATATATAATAGCAAAAAGAGTAAAGGGACATCATACTAGCTATACTTCCTTACTCCAGTCTTCGTTTCATACCAATTTCTTATCTCACAATCCATTTTCTGTGGATATCTAACCTTGTGTCATTGTAGTTAGCATACATTATTCTTATTAATCCTTATAAATCAGTTTTACTTTTTTTACATTCCATATCTTTAAGTATATCAATTCACTAATCTACAAATCTCTTATCCTAGGGTTACATCTAAAAGCTTATCCATTTAGATATATATATAATACGACTATATTGCTATCTCATATTCCAATTCTATCCTCTTTTACACTATCATTTTATTAAAAAGAGTAATAATAAAGTCAGTTAGACTCACTTCTATATGCCCTGAATATTATCAATGTTTACCTAACTCCTCTACTATGATGTTTATACCTCTATATTATAATCTCGGAGTCTTTCTCTATATCTACTCTCTGAGATAAATTTATATTTGTCATCATGGGAGCACATATTCCTCTGTAATTCTGATCACTCTTCTTATCTATCATATCCACTTTTATTTTATTGAGTATGTGCACATATCACATAGAGCTTTCTCTACATCTGAACGTATGATTTATCCTCCTTACATATATACATATACTATCTATAAGTTCTGTCATTCATACATGCCATCCCTATTAATCTACTCCTCTGTATTTATGATATTTCCATATTTACATCCAATTCGATTCTAGGGCTGCACTGTTTACAGTTCTTATCTATAGCGCACACAGGTTATTTATCTGCTTGTCTTACTCTTGTCTCGTTCTCTTGCCATTGTGCACTTTAGCTTCTTTTCTAGAGTCTTACCGCTCCTGCGATCTCACCGTTTAGCTGTCCACCCTTGTTTGCTGGGTTTTCCTCGCGTACATATAGTATAATTACTCTCCTAGTGTTGCTGACATCACTACACACATTTTTATATTAATTTTTCTTTTATAATAAACTGTCTAATATTCGAATATGTTTCATTCTTCATTTATGTCAATCAAAAAGTATTCTCTTTAAATCTAATAATTTGCGTATTTAAGACTTTTGCACTATTGTTCACTCCTCACGGAGCGGTTTTTTTTTTTTCTATTTTTATATTTACTTTTTTCTTATATTATTTTTTTTTATATTCTAAGTATATTTTATTTTGCTAAATATCACAAATATCTCGTATGCTAGGATTTCGACATTTATAGTGAGGGTTGCTCAAATATTCTAAGAGTGGATCTATTGTGTACTCCTTGAATAATTGAGAAGCACTTCCTAGGTAGCGCTCACCTTAATAAAGAACATCTCTCATATCTTTACTAATCCTGTCCTTATCAGTTCTAAGGTGGTTTTCTCTCTGTCTTCTATATCTCACTAGTTTTGGAGCATGCTGGAATTGTTTAATTTTGAAATACTCTCACAAGGAAACATAAACACACTATTTTTAATCTCTACTTCTGTCTTTCATCTCATAAACGGTAATGTTTCTCTCTAATTTATTTCTAATACGTATCACTCTACTTCAACTCTAGTTCATTTTCTCTTATCTCTATATATCACGGTTTTTCCCTATTTCCATTACTTTAATCATAATTTGGTTATCCTCATTCTATCACTCATCGTGCAACTTGTCTCCAACAATGATATTTCTGAATCTCACTATATCTGTAGCCACCTCTAGCTCGATTAACAGTATTCCCTATGAGTATTAATTATCGATCTCTCATCATCAATAGTTTTCTCTATATATATCGAAGCACTTTGAATGGTTCCAACAGTTAATAAAAAATCTTATTTCTTTGAATCTTTTAATATATCCTTTAGAGTATATTTTGTATCTCCAAATACAAAATTAATGTGCACAGGTCTGTTGTGGATATTCATCGCGTTTTTGTCTATGTATTTCAATCTAAACCTCTATCACAAATTGCTACAAAGAATATCACGCTGGTGGACGGTCACAGGGAGGACGCAGCACTAGAAAGACGAGAATAGTATTTAGGATCAGTTCACTATAGCACACATTTTGCGTTCTTATCATTCTACACTTCCTCACTGAAACCCACTTTACTGATTTATTATTTACCATAAGTTGATAATTAGATATGATTCTGCCTTATTTCATACTTCATGTTCTCAACTATTGGTTATAATTCTCCTTGTGGTTTTTGACGAGAGATGAGCACTCTGGTCACCAATTTTTTAATATAACAGTTTTCACTATCGGTAAATTTTAAACATATATATCCATGTGTTCTATAGTAAGTATGTATAATATATTAATGATGACATAATGTTTGGCAGTGGCTGAGTATTTGTTGTCCGAAAATCTGATATATCGATTAGATGTTTACGGAAAAGTCACGATATGCAACTCTTACGGTTTCATGCGATACATCATTAAATATGAGAACACCTCACTCTCCCGTAGAACAGCTATCCACTCCATACAGGGCACGACTATTGATACTGCCCACACTGACAAAGTTCTTATACGCGAATATCTTTCTCTTACTCGAGCAAATTTGAGTTATGGACACACAATTAATTCACGTGGTTACTATTATGAGAATTATATCTTAAATATTAATTAAATATAAAAAAAATTTACTGCAAGCTTCACCTTTATAAACACTGGTATAAATTATAAGTATTCCTTATATATGTAAACAGACTGACGACGTTTTTATCGTTCACTCATATTATATTTTTATTACACTATATAATATATTTCTAATAACTTATACACATGATCTAGTGAATCCTATTCACAGAATATTGATTATATAGTATTTAGGTTTTGAAAGAATGGGGTTCGTTTGTACGAGGTGTTTCATAGGTATGAGAGTGAATACTGTTGTGGCGGTATGATGATTAGGACTTTATATTCAGATTATGAAGGAATTTTTGTAGGGTAGTTCTCGTGTTATCTGTGTGGTGTGTGTGTGTGGTGTGTGAGCGTAGGGATAGAATTTGAGGGAGAAGTGTGTCTGTGGAGGCTGGTTGTCGTTGTCATTGTGGTCCTGTAGATGTTATACCTTTATACTAGAAATCTAGATGTAACAAATAACGAACTTCTCGACATTAACTTAATTTCACTTATTTGTTGTTACCACTGATTATTTCGAACAGAAGATATTATCTAGAGGGTGACTTGTATTAGTTGTAGCGAGAACACAGGCTCTATGCTCAACTGGCGAGACATTTGACCGGATACACGAAGACCAATGTTCTATTTGCTATATCAGTTCCTACTCGGATTCCTTGAATCTTTCGCAGCTTTGCACATTAGTAGACAGTGCGTCTGTTCGAGCGAGAAATTACTACCCATATAGGACAATAATTCTTATATCTATCCTGCTTGTCCTCACATACTCTCTCCAAATAATACCAGAAATTTATAACAAGGGAACAAGAAGTTGAGTACAATATAGAGCCAACATATAACAATTATATAACCGTCGATGAGAAGCCAGGAAGAACAATTACACGAATTTGGCCTGTAAGGTAGATCAAATAGATATATATTCTCTCGAGTTGTTGATAAGATTTTCTGAGTTAATCTTCATTTCACTTACACATCATATTTATTGGTTGACGCTACTTTTCTTTCTATTCTGGGCTACACTATTCTCAGTTCATTTCATAAGTCTTTGTATCTTTTTTTAATTCTATATATAGAGTCTCGAGTGTATAGTGTAACTTTAGCTCTTTTGGGTAGTTACTTAGGTTTGCATTAAGAGAGTGGGTAATTCGCATTGAGTATGTATTGGTTTACATCCAAGCTTTAGAGTAAAGTAGGTCAGAACGAGTAGAGGAAACGGTAAGAAGGGGAATATGCGTATCTCGGTAAGTGATTACAGAGCAGGTGCACAGTATGAGAGGGAGAGAGAGAAAACGAAACGAAGCACGACACGCAATTGACAGGCTACTGAACACGCGAGAAGTACTGAGGCCGTTATGACATACGCTAAGAGAGAAAGAGAGTATGTGAGAACGGTATGTTAGTTGCAGTTCACAGTAGCACGAATAGTTATTTGAGCAAAGTTAGGAGTTTCTCTGCATATGCGCGAAATTATATAGAGCTTCATTCGGACCATATGTGAATTGTGCTATTTTTTGATTATGCCTTATATCCTTAACATTGATTGTAAATGCTTCACATATAGCAACAAGATCAATTAGCTTTCAACTCTGATATTATAACACAATCTGATTTAAAATTACCCCGTATCCATATGACAGTTACTGTCATCGAACGGCTAGATAATCGGATTTCCACAGAAGATCAAAGTATTGAATATTATTGGCAAACGAATTTATTTTTCATTTTTTTAGTATAATTATCAAATGTTCAACATTATTTAATTGTTCAAAAACATTAAATGTTTATTTAAAATTATTTGTATCAATGATAAATTTTATCGACTTGCACTATATAACATGCAATTAAGAAAGTGGTTTGACAATTACAAATTGTAAACCTCAAAAAAATACTGCTCAATTTGAGAGGCAAGCGCTAAAATAACTTACGACATAAATTTTACAGATATGAAGTATCCTTTTTAAATTTATTTTTCAATATATTATAAACACACACAATATGTAATTGATTTATAGAAACCAATCAGTAAGTGAAAGCCCTTTTGACCCAATGTGAAATCTTGCTTAAATTGTTAAGTGCTATAGTGGTTTTTGCATGGATTTTTGTTTAATAAATTCAATATTATTAGATTAGTCAGGTAATACTATTTTGAGTACTAGTAATTTTCCAATATCCCATAACAAATCAGAATATTCCAGAAAGTTGAGTTCTATCGGCAAAATGATGCGAAAGCTTTTCTAGGTGCGATAACAGATTAAATTCATTTGAGCAAGTAATGCACTGACTATATCACATAACGAGAATCGGCTATGTCACTGAGATTTGAATATAAACATAAAAATCATTGTACATCGAGTACGCTTAATTCAATTTCATTTGATGATCTACTCATGTGGTTATGCTTCTAGTACAATTATATGAGAATTTTAATATATTAATCATCTAAATGTATTAAGCGAGGAGCCTTCTTAATTTATACTAATAATATTTTAATACCTTTAGAGATATTAGGAAGAAATGTTTTTTTTCTGTTTTAATTAATTTGGTATTTATTGAGAAATTTTATAATATTATTATATATATTAGTATATTTAATTATATAATTTTATTATAATTTACATAATTTATATAATTCATATAATTATTATTAAATTAATTATTATTTATTATATTATAATATATTATTGGGTTTATTATGATATAATTAATTATTATATAGATTATTATTATTATTACTATTTATCTACATTATCAATTATTATCTAATTATCTAATTATTTAATTATATTAATTATAATTTATTATATATTATTAATTATTCATTATAATTATATATATTAATTATTCTATTTGGACAAAAATAATTTATTCTATTTTGTTATTTTATAATTATTATATTAAATAATTATTTAATTAATATATGATATATTTATAATTATTATTATTTATAATTTATTTATATTTAAATTATATAATATTATATATAGATTTATTATTATATTTAATATATTAATTAATTATTATTAATTAATTTATATATTAATATATTATTATAATATTATTTAATTATATATATTATATTATATTATTTAATTATTATATTTATATATTAATAATATTATTATATTATTATTTATTATATTATTATTATTATTATTATTATTATTTATTATTATTTATTATATTAATTTATTATTAATTTATTAATTAATTATTATATATTATATTATTAAAACTCATATATATATAATTATATTTATATATTATATTAATAATTATATAATTATTTATTCTATATATATTTAATAATAAATTATTATAATATATTATTATATTATGTTATATATATAATTAATTATATTTATTAATATCTATAATATATATAATATATATATATAATTTATTTAATATATTATTTAATTTAATTATTTATTATATTATGATATATATTTAAATAATTATATTATATATTATATATAATTAATTATTTATTATTAATATATTAATAATTAAAATTTAATATTATTATTATTATATATAATCATTCTAATTAATTAATTATTATTATTGTATATATATATATATTTATTATTATTTAATATTATTTATTTTATATAAAATGTGTTATATTATTATTATTATTATTATTATTAACAGTCGTAGATAGTAAAATAATTTTTATTATTATTTTATTGTCACTCTAGAAGAATTGTGTAACTCCTGAAATATGTAACAAGTCTATTAATTATCATACATAAAGGGTGAGCTTTTCTTTTAAGCTTTTAATTTATATTATATCTATTTATTTATCTTTTTACGTAAATTTATTTATTATTTTAGTAATTTCTTTATCGTATTAATTTCACATTATATTTTCAAGCAATTATTTTATTATTTAAAATATTTATCTCTAAAAATATATAATAATATAAAAAAAATAAGATATAAATAATGAAAATTACAATAATATACTAAATAATTAGAACTTGTAAAAATAACTAAAAAAAAAAGATAATATGAAAATTAATTAAAATGTATTTATTATTATAAAATTTAAATATATTATAAATATAAATAAAATTAATTTAATCTAAATATTTTAATAAATATTAATATAATTTAATTAAATATAATATATAATGGAACGAATATTAATAATCAATAATAAATAATAATTATGTAATAATAATTATAATATAATTATTATAAATATTAATAATACTGATACTATAATATATTCTAATTGCTTACTAATAAATATCATAAATAATAATACTGATCATAAATATTATAAATATAATAATAATAAATAAATAATAAATAATAATATTAATTAATAATAATAATATAATTAAATAATAATAATATTAAATTAATTATAATAATAATAAATATATATAAAATATAAATATAAATATATATAAAATTATAAAAATTATAATATATAGTAATATTATAAATAATATAATAATTAATATATATTATAATTATATACATAATGGTTAATAGTATTAAAATAAATATATATAATTATAAAAAGAACTTAATATTTTTTTACCACAATAAATAAAAAAATTAAAAAAATAATAATAATAATAATTAATATATATAAATAAATTAATTAATAATAAATAATTAATATAATAATAATAAAATATATATATAAATTAAATATATAATATTAACTTAAAAAATAAATATTAAAACTTAATTCATATATTTTTTTTAATTAATGAGATAAGGGAAAGTATACATAGAGGGTTCAATATCATTTAATTAACTAAAGATCTAACAATACTCAGTATATTTATTATTATACTTATATATATTATAGTCCAATATATATATATTTATAACAATTTATCATATATATAATATACTCACAATAAATTATAATTAAACAATACGTAATGAAAGTTAATTTAATTTAAAGAACTATATAATATAATTATTTTATATACAATATAACTATATACTAATATAGGTAGTATGTATATCTATGATATGTTTGACAAAAGGTGGGCATTAATCTGCGTTTTTGAAGGACGTTAAATCAGTAAGATAAACAATCGTTTATATTTTTTCGTTAACACTTAAACAGAGTTCCAGATGTATCATTGTCGATTTGAGAAGTATCAGAAGATATATCCTAGAGTTTAACTATATTTGTGATATATAACACGTTACTAATAGAGAAGTATTTAAATAAAATTTCACATTTACACACACACTAACAATATTAAACACGTTATCCAATAAATAATAATAATATTTAATATTTACGAGTTATAAAATATAAATAATCAATAAGTAATAATATTTTCCTATCAGAATATGTATGAGTAATCAAAGCTTCTGAATAAGATATTCGATTAATATCCCATTATAAGTTTCTAAGCAAGTTTTCCCAAACATTTCCTAAACGCTTTAACTGTTGAATTAGGCTAAACCTGTGTTATCTTCTTACCATTAGGTTATTATCGAATCGTTTAGTAATGTATAACAAAAGTATTTTTATCTTTATATCATATATGAATTGTATTCTCATTTTAAATTTGTATTTCCGACGATGAGAATCAGAGATTTTAGAATGACTGATTATCTCATTCGTTTTGTCTATTACTTGTTTCGTATGGCATACTTTGAACTTGCTATTTTTGAGAGTGACTAGAGAAAAATACAGAAGATTATTCATAAAATAAGTCAAGTTTTAGTATATATAAAATAAAAAAAATATATATATTAATGATAACATATTATGTATTAGTAGTATAATGGCGCAATATTATTTGATTACAGGCTAAAGCCGTACTTTTCACCCCACAAGTAAAAATAAGTAGACATTAATATTTGATAGATTTATTCATACCGAGATTTATGATCAATATAAATTACATAAACTAACTTTTATTCTGCTAAAACGTCGTTTTCGAAGTAGTTAATTCACTCACATGTTGTACTAGTAAGTATATATGCTTTGAGAGGTATTATATACTAGTTTATATCACTTATAAAAACCTAATTGTTTATTGATCCATTTGATCCGAATCCCTCATCAAATACTATTTTTAGATAATGAGATACAGTCTAAAACTTGATAACCATATATTCAAGAGGTCTAGGACTAATTATATCATCTAACAGTAGTGGAAAGAATTTTCGAGATATAATTTAGACCCTATTTTAGAGCAATATTAGCGATCGATTTTCAGAAATACATTACTATTTTTGGGTTATAAATTAAAAAATTGAGATATTTCCTTTTCAAGATTTAAATCTTCGAATCTGCAAGTAGATAAATTTATACAAGGCATTTTGAGTATCGGAAATTAGAGATCAGAACATAAATAATATCAAATTATTATTATTACTTAGAATATATACTTATTAAGAATATATATATATACAATATAATGTATTATTAATGAAGAGAATTTAAGTATATCTTAAGAATAAATTTATCACAAAATCCAATTAAAATTATGGATTCTCAATTCTTTTTCATATTGGAGATGAACTTAATATACTAGACATTTTCATAACTTTCACAATTTTGCAATATAAGTTAAATAATAAAAAGGCTGTTATAATCATGATCACAGAGATATTATAAAATATACAAAACTCATAATCTAAGAGAGAGAGAATTAATCTGATATTAGATTGATTCAGTATGATGAATATAGATAAAATAAATAAATAATCATATATATACAATAATAATATATTTCACACTATTTTTCAAAGTGTTTGAAGTTTTTTAAAAAGTGAGATATATTGACTTATCCGTATCAACAATCAATTTTATTATCACAGGGCCTTGATAATATAATATACGTATGCGAGATATCACCTTATTTATTACTATATATATATAGATAATTTTTTATTCCATATATTATAACTTATCAAAAGAGTAATTAAAATTTTTACAATAATTTTCCATCACACTAAAAGTTTTTTAATGAGATTTGTTATAACCAAAGAACAAAATTACACAAAAATAACTGCAATTTGTATACAAGAAATTATCTAAGTAAAATTTGTGTATCTCCCCAGGACTACAAATAGTCCTGAAAATTCAATGCAGATCGGGTTAAACTGAATAAGAGAAATATATCACAATTATTTCACAATTTGAGAAAACAGCACAAAAATGTTAGATTTTACATAAAAAAATGCGACGCATGTTCAAATATAGGAGGGTTCAAATATCAAAATTATGTATTCCTACTAACACGTTTTTAGCATATAATTAGATGTCTCAAATACTTTGTATATTACAAGATTTGAGAAGTCATTTCCTAAACATAGTATTAATGGAAGTTATAATTTCGAGAACCAATATATGTATAAAAAAAACATTCGAGTGTTATTTGAGGAAAAAATATGGAGAAAAAATAACTCAAGACATAGTACTACAGTAACATACAGAAACATCACATACACGTAAAACGAGACGTTTATATAGACGGATATCTAGAGATAAAATAGACATACAGTTTTAGGATGTTATTATTAAGGTACAAAATCGAGAGAGCTATATATGAGAGAGAAAATTCCGAGAATATTATTGTACCAATTATATTTAAGGAAGTGAGGGTGAGCAGAGTGTAATAATAAATTTGAGGAGGAAGTCTCAGAAAACCCGAGAAAGTCAAAGAAAAAGTAAGGAAAAGGTAGCAAGGGCCACTATTAATAAAATTGTACACAAAGTTAATAATAAAATAAATCTATTATTTTTACAAAAATATTCTATTTAAATATTTATTAAAGAAAGAGTATTTATCAATTTCAAGTTTTGCAATAGGTAAATCTTATCAATGATGTACTCATTAGTCTCAGTACGAGTTAAGCCTCAAGATCTTTAATATTTAAAGACATTTTAATGTTGTTAACTATTAATGAATAATTATTCTCAGTTATTGATAGAGTATAATTAAGAGTATATAGAGTAGATATTATATATTATTACGATCTAGATTATTATTAAATATATTATTATATCTATTATTATTAAATTATTATATTATATTATCTAAATATATTTATTATTAATAATTATATTAATTTATTTAATTTAATTTATTATTAAATTATTATTAATTATTATATTTTAATTTATTTATATTTAATTATAATATTATATTATATATTATTATTATATTAATATATATTTATATTATATTTTATTATTATTTAATTTATTATATATTATCATATTCCTATATATATATATATTTATTCTATTTATATTTATATTATCATTATTTTATTAATTTATTATTATCTATTAATATTATCTATTTATCTATTTATTATTATTGATTTATTTATATATTAATTAAAGATTTTTTGCTAATCTTCATTTTGTTCAACAAATAAAGATACTCGTTATTAAATCTTCTGGTTAATTATTATTATATATTATATTTTATATATTATATATTATTATATATATAATTAATATATTTATATAATTTAATTATTATTTATTATATATTTAATTATTAATTAATTAATTATAATTATATTTAATTTATATAGTTTTTATTATTTAATATTTATTAATTATTATTATTATTAATTATAATAATTATTATTATTATATTATTTATAATATTTAATATTATTATTTATTTATTAATTATTAATTAATTATTTATATTATTAATTATTATTATTTATTCTTATATATTATATATATATATATAATTAGTTATTAATTTACTTAATCTATTATATATATATATATATATATATTAATACTATATATATATCTAATATATATTATAATATATTATATATATTATTATTATTAATTAATATATATATTAATTATAAGTATATTATATAATATATATAATATATATATATATATATATTATTATATATATATATATTAATATATATCAGTATAGGGCGTATACATTAAGGGTGGCAAGAGGGAAGGTAAGAGCCTATCTCACTACCTATATAGTTTTTTTAGTCCTTTTTAATAAAATAAATTTATATATTAATATATGGTAAAGTAAAATAAATTTAATTATTAAAGTAGATTTTCCATCATGAAGTGTGCCCAAAAGAAAACTGATTTATAAAATAAATTTACAATAAGAGAAAATACAACTAACTTTAGTAATAACAATATAATAAATACATTAAAATACATATTGGAAATATTACATTCCTATCTGTTCCTAAGAGTAATAATTGGATAAGCGGTGGGACGTACGGGTAGCTACTTCGAGGTGTATTAACTCCATGAAAAATTACGGTATAGTAAACAAGTTTTCGCAGAGACGGGACATATACCTTGCTAGTTTGGTAGGCGCATTAAATAAGCAATTTACGGGCGGATTTACGAATAAACTACGACTACACACCTCCATTTAGTGGGTAAAAGTTTGAGGAAATTGAGAGAGAGCACAAAATAATAATTTGGAATATTTAGATAAGAGTGAGGTTATTTATGATATCATCTTATTTATTATTATTATTACCTCTTCCCCCTTTGCATTATTATTAAATTTCTCTCTCTACTATTATTTCATCTATTTATTTAATTTCATTATTATCTATCATCTTATTCATCCTATTACATACAAGATGTCTGTGTCATGAATATTATTATTCATTACTTCTATATTTATACTTAATTATTAATTATTATATTATTATTCCAGTAAGATTATTATCTCTCTCTCTCATTCCAGCTAAGTTATTATATCTCTCTCATTAGTAAGATTATTCATTTTATCATTATTATTATGATTCTTTATTAATATTATTATTACTTTATCTCATTATTATTATGATTATTTACTTACACTATTCATCTTATTATTTTATCATCTTTCATCTTCCATAGTCATTTCTCACTTCAATCACTCTATTATACTTATTTAATATTAGTCACTATTATTATTATTATTATTCTATTATATTATTATTATATTATCTCTCTCTCATTCCACTAAGATTATATTCTTCTCATTCCAGTAAGATATTATTCTATCTATCATATTATACATCTATTCTATTCATATATTGTTATATTCTATATTAATTTCTATATGAGTTGTAGCGGAGAGTGATATAATTAAATGTTTACATAATATTTCTTTTGATCTAAGTGCTTCCACGCTCTTGAAAGTATTAATCCTGAGCACTACGTGAGATATGGTTCGCTTATATTTGAGCAATTTATATAAATTCGATATTGTTAATTAATTATTAAATTATAATGCAAGTATAGGGTATTACCTTTGTGTTAATTTAATTGTTAAAGGACCATTATTATATTGTTAAATTAAATTCCGAGGAGTTTAGAGTTTATCTCGCATCCATATATGTTCATGTGGCCACTATTGAGTTCAGAATATTCTATCAGTGTATAATCCGTTCCCCGGATATAAAATTACACATAGACTATACACATGAGAGCTTTAATACTCATAAGCATATGCAGCTAGAAAAATATTTAATATTTTTCCCTATCAAACTAATATATAAAGTAGGGTGACGCTAATTGAGTACAGCGCTTATACCACACCTGAGAGAGCTCAGTTTGTTTCTCGATATAATAATTATTAAGAGGACCAAGCAATACTTCTACCCTGTTCTATATATAGAGTTTAAGCAACATATTACAGTGAGCCATATGAGTAGGTTTCCGTAGCTATAACACTCGGTCAACATCTACGGAATACATAAAAACTAACCAATTATTTATATATCACATCATATAATACTACCTCCAGTTATGCTAACCTTATTCTAATTCATATATTACTATACTAAATTATAGAAGAACTTACTAAGGTATAATACTTTATTTTAAATAATAAAAATCAGCTTGTAATGGTATAACTAATAAAGAGATAACATCCTCTCTATATATTATAATTTTAGTCCCTAGTACAATTATCTAATATTTATCGTAATAAGCACTCACCTGTAATAATAATATATATATATATATATATATATATAATATATTTAAATATAATATATATATAAAATAATAATATACTATATATTATATATATATAATATTAATATATAATATTAATATATATATAATATTAATATATATAGGTAAATAATTATATATATATAAATTATAATATATAAATATATTAATAATATATATTATATATATATATATAATAAATTATATATATATATATATATATATATATTATATTTAATATATATATATTATATATATATATTATATATAAGTATTAATATATTAATATAGTATATTATTAATAATATATATTATAATTATAAAATTATAAATATATATATAATAATATATATATATATATATTAAGTATATATCAGTTAGGTGCGGTGTAGCTACGCTTGATGGTAGAAGCAATTGGCGAGCCTCTATAATATATTATAATATAGTATCATATATATATTATATATTATAATGATTATATATATATAAATATAATATATATATATAATACTAATTATATATATATAATATATATTATATATATATATTATATATATATATATATTAAAATATTAGTATTATATATATATATTATATATAATATTAATATAAATACTATATATATAGTATATATTTAATATAATATTAATAAATATAATATATATATATATATATTACACTTGAGAGCCTATACCCAAGTGATAAATTCTATATCAAGGTACGCACTGATATATATAATATCATTATATATATATAATATAATATATTAATATAATATATATACATATATATATATATTATAATTATTATAATATATATATTAATAATATATATATAATTATACTAATATTATATTATATTATTATTATATATATGCATATATATAATATATATATATATTAATATATAATTATATATATTTAATATATATTTTATATTATATATATATATATATATATATTAAATAAAATATATTAATATATTAATATATTATATATATCATTATATAAGTTAATATATAATATACATGATATTATATATATATATTATATATATAATTAATATATATTAATAAATAATATATTATATATTATATATAATGATTATATAAATATAATTTTGTACTCAATCATTGATAGCTTCACCATGAGTATATATGTATTTACAAGTATTGACTTAATTTTTAATAAAAATATTGATCTATTGTAATACACTTATTAATATATTATTAGTTATGATTTAATAGTAAATATAAATAAATTAAAATTTATCCAAATATATTTTTATAAAAAAATTAAATATTATTAAATTAAATTTATAATAATCATTATTAATTTGCACTGAATACTTTGCATCACTACTACTCATATTATTTACTAATGTGGTACTATTATAATAATATATTAGAAAAATTATTTCTGAAACCCATATATATCTAGTATATTGACAAATTTAAACATAGTAACTAATATAGTGATCATTTACTTTTGAGAAGGGGTTGTATATTATAACATATTATATAAACTGTGATATTAATTTTTCTAAAGGTAATTGAAATTATGTTGTGTAAACAATATTTGGACAGAATTTAGGGTTTTTAAATAAATTTCGCCACAATTAACGTGAAAAAAAAAAAATGTTGCTTTTAGAATAGAAGAAGCTAATTTTTAATGATTCATTGTTAATAAAACAAAAGAAGAGTAATTCAACTGGAAAAGGATGCTTTTAAAGAATTTTGTCATTTACTTATGAGAATATGAGTCAGATTCTCTCTCTCTCTCTCCCATCTCCTCTCTCTCTCTCACTCTCTCTCTCTCTCTCTCTCTCTCTCTCGTCTCTCTCTTCTTCCTCTCTCTCTCTCTCTCCCAAAAATCGCACTGACCACGAATGGTAAACATCTCTTCGCTTTCAATACTATTTTGTGATTAACAAACAAATGAAAAATTGATAAAATAAATTGATTGATTGTAATAATTCCTGCAATTGTTTAAGGTTGAACTATTTCAATTTTAGAAATGATTTTTTTTATTTACTAGGGAAGCGCTGCTTCCTTTGGTCACTATTCACATAGGCGTCACATCATTATATTGTGAGATTAATAATATATATATATATAGTATTATATTAATTATTAATATCATATATATAATATATATATATATAGTATAAATATATATTATATATATATATATATAATATATTATATAATATTAATATATATATATATTATATTATATTAATATTATATATATATTATAACATATATATATATATATTAAATATATAGTATTATATATATTATATTAATAATATATATATAATATAATATATATATATATATTAATTATATAGTATATATAAGGGATATAAGCAAAATAGACACTTTGGGTTCTTTAGAGTAGGGTTCTGAGAACCCTTACTTATATGTAAAATATTTATTTAATATAAACGATTATAAATTATTATTATTTATGATGAGACTATTCTTTTATTTTGACTTTAAATTTAAATATTTTAATATATAATAAAAATTAACTAATATTAATATCTAAAACGCAATTAATAGTAAGTAATTATAAATTATAAAAAGATTAGAAGAAACATATTTTAGTGGTCCTTAGTGATATTGATATATTTTTGCAGATCATAATAATATTAGAAGATAGTGAAGCATGTTGATTTTATTATAAATTGCGATGTCCATTAAAGAGATATCTCTTTGAATAGCAGGTTAATTAACGTTAACGCATTAACGTTAACGTCCGTTCTATCTCTCTGAAATAATCACCGTAGAGTTATTCAACTGCATTGAGATATTAACACGAGTCATTAGATATTTATCTTGAGATGTATATCGATATCGAAGAGAAGTTTATACGTAGCTGTTGTAATCACTTATCGTCTATAACTGGTGCCTCAACCAAATCTAGTACTAGAGGCGTAAATATTATGGTCCATGATTAGCGTTCACTATTATCTACTAATTATATAAAGAGCGCTATACAATACATAATAAAACTCATTTAATGTAGTCACATATATAGTCAGAAATGTTATAAATAATGATACTATTTTATTAGATTATGCTAATAGCGTGGACTATATATATTTTATTAATAAGGTGAAATTAATATAGGGAAATATTTTCCTCAGCGACCATAATTGACTAAATAGTTCACATATATACTTATATAAATAGGATTATGTGTGGAGATATAATATTTATTACCTGAGAATTAGGATATTTTTTTATTATTTATTTATTTTTTAAATATCAGTAGTTGAACATGTAAAGTACCGTACAAAATGTTTGGCTATATCCAAGACTACTAAAATATTCGTGATTATTTTAGAAGCCTCAATAAATCTAAAAGCAATAATATATAGTGATTATAAATAATATATATTCAATTTTTAACTTTCAATATATATATTCATCATACGTTTGAAAAAAGTAGATATATATTTGCAAATTTTATATATTATTATTTTTTCTCTCTACTACTCTTCTCAGATGGTCAACAGTGAGAATTTTTCCAGGGCATAGTAGATGTCCGACGGAGAACCAGCATCCATATCTTCTTTTATTATACTCGTGATATTCATAATTTGGAGTAATCTTTCAAAATTTTTTTATAGACAAATTCAACACACGTGTTTTGATATTTGAGAGTGAAAACTAATTGATTCACACCCAGTGTCATTATAACCACTAGAATATTGCATAATCACGAAAGAATATCATCTAACTAATATAATACTTTCGTTCAAATGAAAAGGAATGTAGATATTCTGCTGCATCTAAAGAGCACTATTCCTGCACGAATATACATCCACTTCGCCGAACAGTAGAAAAACACAATAGTCGTACATTAGAGAGTTCAATTTATTACTATTTTTCAAAATATACGGACAGAGAGAAGAGTGATATGTTGTGTTTGTGAGAGAAATTGCGACTACGCGAACTAGATGAGCACAAAACTCAAAAATCAAAAACATACTTCATGACTTAGATAATCGTTGAGTTAATAAAAATGGATTTAACATCTATTGTCTATGATTTAATATAGAATTTATTTTCGAGATGACAATATGGAGGGCTTGTATTATCGAATATAATTATTGGGTCATTGAGGAGAGATGAGATACATTGGTAAGGCTTTCTAACAATTAGAATTTTGCACTAGAACTTGCACACAATATAGGACACTCTTGCCAACGCATCTCACTTTTCCTCAATCCTTCCAGTTAAAATAAGATTACAAAAAACGACGTATCTCTCAGAGACGGCAATAAAAAGAACAGCGTATGGGAGTATATAAGTCGAGTAACTACATTATACTCTCGTTACGTGAAGAAATTCAGAGTATATGTATATAATCACTTTTTTACATAGAGAGTAGAGTGGAAATGGATATTGTGTTGCAGTTGGTTCATGAGCTTCTGCAATATTTGTGTACCCTATTCATCTTGAGGAAACATTTAATTACGGTGACAACTGGCAGCCCCAATAATGGAATATTCATCTTTTTAACTGAATGGTGATGGAGTAAATATTGGCTGTTTTGTATTGTGGGTGGAGAACATACGCATATTATTATAGCCACTCACCTACATATTGAGATATATACATATACAATTACTACTATATTTTACATACATTTATTGAATGGGGAAAAAAAGAAAAACCGAGACACACTTTTTTATACTCATTTAATACAGGAATTGTTCAGGGGATAGTTATTTCATGTGTACTATAGTCATTGTTTTCAGGAGAGTTATTTAATTCACAATTTTTTCAGATACTTATAATGTCGAAATTTTTCAAAATCATATCCTTTATTTTAATTTAAATTGCTTTGAGATATTTTTTCTTCACTTAAAAATCAAAAATACATTATTTAAATATGAGTGCGAGTTATTGAGGCGTAATAGAAATGCAACATTAGGCCTAATTATAAAGCATACAATATCAAATGTTGTGAGAAGTCATTCTTAGAGTAAAAAACTTGTGTAAGATAGTCTGTTACACCTACAACATGGACATAATTGTCAAAATATGATTCGAGGAGTTATTGTAACAAAAAAATAGAGAAAGACAGCCGGAAAAACAATAGGACTAGGCGAGAACAACAATGAAAAAACCCACGAGTATCATGAACGTCTCTCTAGAGGTATATAATTAATTAAAAAAATGGATGAGACTGCGTTAGCACTTTATGCCAACAATGTACACTCCAAATTGTCACTAGCAAGTCCATATTAAGATATTTAATAGTTCCAATATATTGTATCGAGGTCCTGTGGCATATGGAATTGGTTGGCTCTCCTGGCACAATAACAAATGATGTATTTCACACACTCAGCCTCTCAGACAATACACGCTAAGGGATATACGTGTTTGAGGGCAGAGTATATTGGTGGATGTGTATGTCCTGTGAGTATGAGAGATAAGCGGAAGTTGGTGGGTATCATTACTCAAGAAAAGTCGCTACCATCTTTGACAAAGTTATACCTTATATATACAGCGGCATAATGTTGGCTTATATGAGGATATATGATATAACATATATATAAAAGGGAGGAATGATTTTTTATGAGTTATTATAGTTATTAGTTGGGTGTATCGGTAGATTTTTTTTTAAAATGTCCTAATAAACATAATTATTTTTAATATTCTATATTTTATATATATCATTATGAGTATGTAAATTTTAATATAGGTAGAAAAGAAGAACCATAAAGAGGATAGAAATGCATTTTATATAGTATTATTGCCCAATAACAGTATAGTAGTGAAAAATAATTGTTATGTTTACTTATAAACAGAGGAGATTAGACTAGTTGCTTTTTTTCAAAAAGCAACAGCTCTCTCGCATATTATCCAGGGGTGGGGGTGTGCAGAATCATTTTGGTCCAACCTAAGACATCACCAGATGTAAATGACATTACTCCTCGCCGGCAGCACCCATAAGCTTATCAAGAATACAGTGGATAATGTAAAAAGTATTGCTTAGCGTGTGTATTATAGAGGGTGTGCGGCGCACACCTAGAAGTCTCGTATAAAGCCGCGCCTGAATTATATATATATATATATTACCTAACGGGATAGTAAAGGTTTTTACATTCATATCCCCATGAAACAATATATAGTGAAAGTATGAGTAGATAGGATAATTTAAGAACTACTTAGAGACGGATAATTTACATAATAAATAAAATATCAAAGGAATCATACACATTTAGCTACATCACGTGACATCATTGGAGGAAGCTACATGAAAGACAATCAGCTAAAATATTAAAGATGGAGAGATGAAGAGGTGAGAGAGAGAGAGAGAGAGAGTGAGGAAGTAAGAGTGAAGAGAGAAGAGTATGAAGAGAGAGAGAGAGAGAGATAGAGAGAGATATAGTGATAGAGGTAGAGAATTGTACTATGTTAAGGAGCAGGAGCAGTAAGAATAGAAAACGAACACGAGAGAAGAAGTACACTAAAGACAGAGGAGAGAGACTTAGAGAGTCAGAGTGACATGTAGTATTTGATAGTACAGTTGAGAGAAGTGTTAGAGTATACAGAAGGAGGTGAGATAAAAAGAATAACGAAACGCTATAAAAATACATATTTTCATATTTATAGAAGATTTAAGAGATACATGTTATACAAAAACTCGCTTCAAAAGTATTATTTCCCCTCGCCAAGAGAGCGCTAATAGTTTACCAGAAATACAGAAATTGCTTTTTATCAATGCTCTCGTATGCTGGAGTTAGGCGGGCTCCGAGGCACGAACGAGAGACAGATGGGGGAGACAATAGATCCTACTCGCCAGTCGTCCACCAGTCAGGCAATGGGTTAAAGGCACCAGAGAAGACTAACCGATAAAACATTTTCCAGGTCTAATTGACGGTTAAGGACACACTGGAGAATTATGTGGTTCTTGGGTTATTAAAGATTTAAAGAAAAGAGACAATTTCTAGCAACTTTAGTGAGCTCACCTTATGAGCGCTTGCGAGAGGATTACTCACATTTATGAGCGTTATCGTTGCGGAGTGCTCAGAGTATTTAAATTTATTATAAGATACACAAATCTTATATTATTTTAAATTTTCTGTTTTTTATATCCTATCATTTTCTAGTACTAGAATTCTTCATCGTGATTTATTCACGATGTTCATTGTGTTTATCACGTGTAGCACAAATCCTCTGTAGTTACTCTAGTAACACTGCCTGGGTCCTCAAAGATAAAGATCTGACCATAGTATATCATATTAAACCTGGGGTCACGGGATTATGACGTCACCTATTTAGGAGCTGAGACTGGGATTTTGATTTAAGGGTGCAAGTATAGTCATCTAGTAGGTAAGCGTCTGAAGGGGCTGTGAGCTAACATAAAAATAATATTATTCATCTTATTTACTCGTAATCAAGTGGCTGTAGTGAGCTAATAATTTATTATAAAATGATAAACGAAATATATAAAACATGAGAAAAAGTCTAATTATCATATTGATCAATATTAATGTACTACGTAATTATTTAAAAATTATATTCTATGCTCAATTTTTTACTTAAATATAATTTACGATCATTCAATGTATTAAATAATAATACAAAAAAATTAAGATATAAAGTGAGGTAAGTACCACATAGTGAGTGAGACCTAGAGCTTAATAAACCTTAAATGCTTTGGTGTGTGTTGATATGTACGTCAGTGATGGTACTCGTCTGAGACGCGCAGTCGTGTTGTGATATATATATATAAACACATTATATTTACCATCATACTATATTTTTCATATTCTCTCTGCTCACCATAACCACATTTAAATAGATTAATACTCATTAAAAAGACGTATTTAAAACATTTGAGCAAATAATATTATCCTCCGTCTCTTATTATAATAAACACACAACCAATATTGTGACCTCTTTCATAACCCCAAAAATTGTAACTCTTATGGGAGGGAGAGGATAATGAGGATCTCATAAAATTATTAACTTAACACGTAATAATAATACACAATTATTAGTTTATAGATTTTTCCCTTTTACACTTTATTAGTTATAAATATGGTTTAAAAAATAAGGCAAGTAAAATTAGGTTTCCTTAAAACTATTAACCTTGATTAATAATACCTAATAATTTAATTTAAATAATAAATATAATTAATAATAATATATTAATACTAATAAATTAATAATATAATATTATATGCATAAAATATATCAATCATAATCAATCATAGAGATAAAAATCAATAAAACTCCTAACACATTATAATAATTACCTCTATACTACATCAGTCATTCCATGGAATCTACTCAGACGATCGTGTGTACTGTAGCTGACTTACAAACGACGCCACTGAGTACTATCAACTAGCTGGCAATAACAACAACAAACTCAAACAATCAATAAAATAAACAAAACTAACATACAACATAAAACATAAATAAACAAAAAAATAAATACAAATAAATAGAGAGACTAACACATTACAAATCAACCGATCAAAAGCAAATTAATAACAAGTCATAATCAGAGTGACTAATGAAATATATAGATCAAATACATATGAACGTATTATATTGAGCATTAATAAACAATAATATTAATCATAAATACATATAATATAGTATAATAAAATAATAATAAAAACTTGATGCTGCTCCACCGGCAAAGCCTTTTTCAAGAAGGTAATTAAATTAAATTCAAAAAAATCTACCCAAGCTCGAGGGTAATGTACAGAGTAACGTAGAGAGCCCTTCTCTGAGGTGGAAGCATGTTACAAGCTTTAAAGTGGAGAGTCTTGGACAGCAAAGTAATATACAAGAGTGTTGTGTCGAGCGAGACATAAGAGTATAGAATGCAGATAGCGATTTAGGTGCACAGAACATGATTCTTGCTGAAGGAAAAGAGGAACTACGGGTGAATTAATAAAGTATAAGAACTGTCAATTTTCGTGAGGCACATTCAAATTGTTTAGTTATAGCAACTTTCCCATGGCGAGAGGGAAACGGGTACTGAATCTTGTGCTAAACGAAGTAAGGCGGAAACAGCAAACGTTGTAGTTGTGCCTCAGCATGATAGTTTGTGCATCTAACCTTTGTATCCTATCTACTTGATATTGTAAGGCTTTAGATAAAAATGTAATAAAAATTCACGATAGTCTCGTATGTGTGTCCTCAGAGATGTAGCAATTGTAAGTTATGCAGAGATTCTTGTACATATATCGCACTTTCTCAGAGATACAGATATTCACCAAGCTTTATTTATGTTGATTAGTCATTCAAGATTGAGAACTCTACACCATAGCTAAGAGATGGCACGAGAGCTAGAGATACCTTAGCCGAGCAGGATATGTGGTGAAGACGTGGTTCATAGAGAACAGCCGCTAACTCAACACACTTCACGAGTATTACTGTGCTCTAAGATAAGAGAGTTATATAGTTCTAAAGTTTACTGGACTATGAACTCCTCGGAACTAGTGACAACATTGAAGATCCACCGTAGGCCATAAAATCTAGGGCAAATTGTTGTTCATGGTTCGTTAGAGGGGATCAAGAGAGTGATATATGTTATCTCCATAATTCTTACCCAGTCAGGAGAATATCGGAGCAGGCGCAGTAGTGAATAGAGTAAACTTCCTATTATAGAGTGATTTGCAGATTAAATGTTTAGTAGTATATTTCTCAGACGTGGTTAATTTATAATGTGTAAAGAGCTCTCACAAGTTAGTAATTCCTATCCAAGTCATTCTACTTGGGTTCAGAAGTATATTATATACTTTGCGAAAGAAGTTAAGGATCACAGATTGATCAATCGTCATTATAGATTTGATATTACGTAAAAAAAACAGACAAACAAAAAGAGAAGAAATAAAAAAACAAAAAAAAAAAAAAAAAAAAGGCGCAAATTTAAAATGCATGCAGGAGGTGAACATCGGCGATCAGGGATTGTACCTGAGTTATTGATATGAAAGATCTGGGAAATAGGTGGCGAAATATTTACGAGAAAGTATTATCGAATCTCTTAAGGATGATGAAATTCTAAGTTAGAAAGTGTGATAGTACTAGCGAGTGTATCTATATAATATCGCGCGATAGAATAGGATCGTTCACTCACATCTCAACGTATGAATCTATAACATGTGAGAATGAATTCTAAGAATAGAGTAAATATTACGAACACTGACTGATTAAGAGCAATTGTGAAGAAAAGAAATTAGATGAAGAGAGAACTCTATTGTAAACCAGGTATTAGCAACGTTGTGCGAGTATTTCTCAGGGCACTTGTCACAAAAGAATTTTTGTCGATTGTGCAACTTTACACACGAGCACAGACTCTCGATATGCATTTATTCTACACACTATGCTTCAAGTAAAATAGAAAACTACAGCATATCTCAATAAATTCTGAGCGAGAAAAAAACTATAATGACGACAGAAAAAAAAGAAATGAGTTTCAGGCGTATACAGGAAATGCGAATTAAAGATCAGATTTAAGATCCTAAGAAATGAAGCAGAATACAAGTAGAAGTAATGTGGTGATAATTAAGACAAGATCAGAAAGGCTTTCTCTACTTCTGAATTGGTTTTGACATACGGTGTTTCAACACTAGAGGAGGAGAAAAGAATTATTCGGTTAATTGTTCAACTACTCCAGCAACTGAGAGAGTTCCACAAAAAATTATATAAGTCTGAGAGCATTACGCACATGCATCTGATCGCTCTTTAACTCTCGGGCTCTCAACGTAAACTTTATAAACTATTATCATTCTGGAAGGAAGACCGCGATACGACGATGGCGAGAGTTCGCAACGCTCGTAAATATAAGAATATATACAAACTTGAGGAGCGGAATATATACATATCTTAGTTAGGCATTACAAGATATTAGTTCACACAGTGTGTAACGATCAGAGCACCACAGGGAGGGAAGAGAGAACAGCGGATATACAAGTGCCCAGTACAGAATGTTTGTTAGCGATTAGGAGCATCGAGAGCGATCTTATTATCTTATTACATAGTGAGCCTATGAAACCACAAAAAGAGAAGAGGCACGAGTCATTATTTGTAAAAACTGTGTGTGCGTCACTCATTGCTGATTGCAACATAATAGCGCTAATGCTGAAACAATTCACTTGATCACACATAGAATCAATATCTATCGCGAGAGAATGAAAAGGGACATATGGGATTAATGCACGT
>JABUQX010009277.1:0-35000 GCA_015478945.1 Trachelipus rathkii | reverse complement strand
ATTTATTAAGATATTTTGTGTGCAATTTTTGAATTGCTTCTGACTATGAGAAAAAAAATGATTAATTACAGAATATAAAAATATATAAACATTTTTCTTTTTTTAGGAAATTTTTATTTTCAATTAGAAATAAAATTATTTAAAAGAAACAGAAAAAAAAAAAAATTCGAGATTTCTAAAATCCTTATTTGATGACCCGGTTTCAAATCTCATAGGATCCTATGTATAAGCTGCCTATAAAAAATTCCAAATCCTTCAATAGGGCAAGCCCTTGAGGTGTAAACATGACAAGACATGAGTATTGGGGTATTAGGGTATTGGAATTTAGTAACATGTACAAAAAGGAAGACGTACTCAGGGAATTTAATAAGAAAAAGTAAAATAGCATTCTGTGTTGATGAAATAGGGAAAAAAAGTTACTATAAAAACTAGCAATTGACTTGAACCTACCAATTGAAAAGTATTTGCTTACTATATGATAGTAATTTGAAAGTACTAATCATTTTTGAAGCACGATAAAAGCTTATAAATAAAGGTTAGAATATTCTAAATTATTAATAAGCTTTAAAGAACAGAAACGATACTGTATGAGATATAGTACTGCTTAAAAGAGTGCAACAATGGCCCGCTATTAAAGAAAACTTAGATATGTAAAAATCAACGCTAGAAGCAACGAAGATAATTCGGTTGAGTAACTAGAGAAAAGCTCAGTGAGAATGAATGTTTCTTAGAAAGTTGATCTCAAGACCATGATACAGTCTACAAAATTTTACATCTATTTAATACGAGAACCAATAAATTCTTCTACGGTAGAGCACGGACGGGAACCAGAAACAACAAAGAAAATAAGAAGAAAAGCATCCACTTGATATAAGAAAAATTATAAATGTAATTGGGTTAAATTTTGGAATGGTTGCCACAAAAAAGTATTTTAGGAAATGATTATATAATATATAATATATATATATATATAATATAATATATAATATATATATATATATATAATATATTAAAATAAATATAATATATTATAGTCGAAATGCGGGAACCGTAACTGTAGCGAGATCTTGGAAAAGCCACGCCATCCGCCACTGATAATATATATTATATATATAATATACTATATATATAATTATATAATATATAAATATAATAATATAAAAAATATATATTAAGATATTAATATAATATAAATATATATAATAATAAATATATATACAATATATATAATAATAATAACTTATAATATATAATATATATATATATATATATTAATACTATATATATATAAATAAAAAATAAATAAATATCATGATATAAATAATATATATATATAATATATATATTAAATATATATATATAAATAATATATTTAAATAATATAATAAATAATAATATATACATATATTATATATAATATATAATATATATACTATATATATACATACCTTCTTTTCTCAGCTTCCTCCTCACGAATCTCTGAAAACACCACCTTGAAATTGATACCAACATTAGGTGGCTCAGAATCCGTTAGTTAGAAAGCCATGAAGTGTTCTATGCTCTTCAATTAGTCAGTAAACAATGCCCTGGTGTCATCAACTCAGCACAGGATAAACATCTTGACATTTACGGGGCTTCTTATTTAAAATATGTATTTAAGGAATGTTGCCCATCGAAACGAACATCATTACATGGTTACGGTTCCAAGTTTTCTGAAGGGGAATAATTCTGGGACACTTCGAATATGGCGTTATGGCATTATACTCGAATCTCTTAGAGATAATTTGTTTTGAATCTTTAATAATTCTAGAGTCTAATGGTTGGGGAACTTTTGTTTCTTAGTAAATGATGATATGGTGGGATAAGGAGCAGCCTGTACCTGAGGAGGCTTTATTTTTACCTTTAAATTGAAATGAATTGTATATTGTGAGGAGCCCCAGAATGATGGCATAATTTAGGAAGAAGCAATGTAGTCTAATTCTCATTACGAATCTTCATATCGCCAAAGTGTTCTAGTCTTCAGTCGTTTTAATTAGAGTGTCTCCCTGAATATATTGGATGCGGTGAACGCATATGTATTTAGTGATATTTTGAAGTTATGAGCAAACCCAAAGGAGTAGAGAATAGACTTGCTTTGAAGGGGTTAATTTGAATCTTAAAAGAAATCGCCCCATAACCAGACATAAGAGTTAATTCACATTGCTAAGAAGCTTAATAATACATAAATAATAAAATTAATAAAAATCATAAAGAGAACTTGTAAGCGTTTCAGTCGTGCCGAAAATTGCCGACGCTGAATGATATGAGGACGCGTTTGAGAATGTTATGCCGGAATTGCCAAGGAAGAAGAGTGCGTTAAAAAACAACGCTTTTTGGTAACAATTGACCTTGACCTCACCACCCACCAGTATCAGTTAAACAAGGTCAACCTCTCTCTTATAAGTAAAGTAATAGGATTTCTAGAAGTATGCTACATTATGTTTGTTGTAGCCACCCAATTTGCGTTAATTTTGGCAGTTTTTCTGCTGTATCCATAAGAATTTTATCCGTTGATTCATAGTATCATTATGAAAATATGATAGGAAGCTTGTGTAATAAAGCTAAATATTTAGGTGAATGAAGCACTTGAGTACTCGATTATATAAATTTTATATGAGCGGGATTGGACGTAGATTGGATTCTAGCGTGTACCAGATAAAAAAAAAATTTGTACTATTTTTTGTCTTGATACGGTTCATGTCTGATGTAAGACTGCGTCCTACTTAAAAGTGTTAGAACTGTAATCAACAGGCCTTTTATGTCTTAATAATACAAGTAGGTTTCTACTTGTGTGGTATCACTATTTTATATTATCCGTGAGAAATGTGTTGTATCTAATCGGAAAGTGAGAGTAGCAATAGAGTGTTTTGTCCAAAAGGCCATGATTTGATTTTTGATAAAAAGATTAAGGGGGTTTGCAGTAATTATAGCTGAGTAGTCGCAGCAATTAAGGCACATCGCACAATTCCACAATAAAAACCTCCTCCCAAAAATTCCAAATGGAACTTCTCCTACTCACCGCCAATCTACACTCTCTTCAGGAGGGTCTTAAAGATGGTGACACTGTTCCAATATGGTAAGTATATCAAGATGATGCTTAAAGCCTCTTGATTTCTGATTAAAACCTCTCCTCAAAGAGTAGTCTCTCGCCAATGTCGTCCTGAGCTGACAAAGTGGAAGTGACCACTGAAACTATTCCATATGTCATACAAATGCACTCATGGATATCTATGGAGGAAACCCTCATCCTTTCCATCTAGCCATGATTCTACTATACTACTCCATCCCCACCACTTATTATCTTTGTATGAGCGATATCTGTTTAGATCCCTACGATCCAAATATAAACCTCACCAACCCATAATCCAGCGAGAGCGTGAGGACGATGTGTACACCACCAACCACTTTCCCAGTCCTACTATTGCAGAAAATTCACAAAAAGTCTATTATGCAATCTAAGCTGCCTCATAACATTTATATATAAGATCATCTCTCGTTCATCTAGTGTGCATGCCATTGTTCTGATTTCACACTAATTTTGTCTTTAATTGGTGGAGACTGATCTCCCAGAACGAAATTTATTATATTATATATATTATGTATTATATATTATTATTATTATATGATATATTATTATTATCATATTATTATATTATTATTATTATTATATAATTACTGATATATTATTATTATTATATTATATATATTAAATATTATTATATTATATTATGATATATTATTATATTATATTTTATATTATATTATTATTATTTATATTGCATAATTCTGTATGCCTTATTTTCCAAACAAATATTTAGTAAACGTAATTTAACTAATACTATATATATAATAATATTATAATAATATATACATATAAATATATATTAATATATTATATAGTTATATATATAATATATATTTAATATATATATATATATAATATATATATATATAATAATAAATAGATATAAAATATATAAATATATATATTAAACAACACAGCATCTTTCAAAACATACAACTCCAATCCTTCGTACTTCTTCCTTAAATTTCTGGTTGTTTCTTTTCCTGTATTCGTAATATGAAGAATCCATCACTCCTCTTTCTTAAAAAGCTTTCTAAAAATTGGGTTTTCGATGCACCTCGAATTCTTCTATCAAGGGTCGTTCACCCAAACGGTCATGGAATATATGCCTCCACTTATGGAGTGTTCAACACCATCTTAGCCGTCCGAAAAGTGGATCCAGGCTTTTCGTCGTTGAATATCCTCTCTCTCTCTCTCTCTCTCTCTCTCTCCTCTCTCTCTCTCTCTCCTCTCTCCTCTCTCTCTCTCATCTCCTCTCTTGCTCGTAGAGCCATGTTTGGCCCTACCGAGGTGACTTTGAAGCTTTCAAGGTCATCGGCAAAAGTATTTACATGCCTAGTTTGGGAAGAACCATCTTTAAAAGTTAAGTTTCGTTTTAGCTCACTTTGGTCAATGACAAAGCACTGGCATAAGAACACGAGGTCTCGGGTTCGAAATCCAGCAGGAGAGAATAAAAGAATATATATATATAACTAACTAATTATATAATATATATTATACTATAATTATTATATATATATATAATATATAATTAATATATAATATATATTATAAATATATATATATATATATATAGTTTGTTTTACAGAAATGGTTTCTCGTTGGAAGCACCTTGCCAATTCAACGCCATTGTACATGCAAATATTACAGTTAAAGAAAACTTTAAGTGCTTGTTTGTTTGATTCCACATCGTCCATCATTGATGAATGCTGGTTTGAAGACATGGAGTCGAAAGTATATATATAATTACAAAAAATTTCAAATGTGTTTTAAAGAAAAAACTCATTCACCTGTGGTAATTCTGCCTTTAACGATCTAAAATGGGCCAAAATTCCATGAGAAAATTATGGTTCCCTTCGATATTGCTATTACTTCCTCAGAGTTCTTTTTACCTCAATGGAATGGTGTTAATAAAGAAAAGCTGCGAGAGAGATTTAAGGACACTGAAATAATTCTTCCATATAGCATTTGCCATAGCTGTAACTTACTGTTTTGTCTGATCATTCGCACATTGGGAGCAACTACCCAGAAGACAACAGACCTAAAAAACGTTCAATGGCGAAAGTATGTACAAGTTTGTAAATTGAAACCATTTGATGCTATTTTATGATCATTTGTCTGTTGCGGAACAACATAAAAGAAGGAGTAACTTTTTATATATATAAATTTAAGAATGCTTGAGAATGAGATTGCATATATATTTGCGAATGATGTGGCATTAAAAACTGTTTTGAAGATTTAAATGATCAACAAAAATAACCAAAAACTATTTCTTATCTTTTTCAGAAACAATTCAGGAATGTATTATCGCGTCGTAATATAAGATTAACTCTATATGCAATTTTTACAATTTCTGCCACAAATGGAAATGGTAAGTATACTGTTTCATTCTTTATAGATGAAAATTTTCATATAAGAAATCTTCCAGAACAAATGTGTATTAGTATTATATTAATATTAAATGCCCTTATCAGCACTCGTTATGGTGTACAGGGATACCATTCTGGGAATTAATACCAAAAGTGATATTGATTGCTGCTTTGCAAATCGTGAATTAATGAACGATAAGACCCCGTAAATTTTATATAGATCTTGGGTATACAACTTCTCCAAAGAATTTTGCATACAAATCCTTCGTCTTAAAAACGTTTTACTTCGAATTGAATCGCATTCTTTTTCTCCACTATTCCCGAAAATATGATAGAGTTAGATCCTTTCGGGGGAAAAAATCTCATGGTTTGTTTTAAGTGGATATTTATGAATGTACGTAATAAATTAGACTTTTACATCTTCTTCATTTTATTAAAAGATGAAGAAATTATATCGATGATATGTTGTAAGTGCAGAATATGGGAAGAAAAATTACACATGAGAGAAATCCGTGGGCTGTTGATTGATAGATTGCCGATCCTTATACAATTTGAATTGAAAGCGAATTTATTTATTAATTGCAATATTTACACTTCTTTTTCATTTTAATCATTGTAAAGTTATGTATTATAGCAGCATTCAAACGTGAGTCCCGACGCACAATTTTAACTACCTACAAAGTTGTTACAGCTTCAAAAAGATTCTAGTTGGTGCGTCAATTGTAAGGAAAAAAGAATATCAACAAATTTATTGCATTCAAGTTATCTTTAGGAATTGATGTCTTTTTACCGAGTTCGACAATTAAAATGTGCGACAAGTTTCTTGGAATGAATTTATCTTCAGATGGAAATTAATGTTTACAGAAAGCATGGCAACGTGACCATTTCGCCAACCGTTTGCTATTACATCTTCTTAGAAGGATTTCAAAAGATTAATTTATATTTGAATTGGATTCTTTTAAACTTAAAGACTGTTAAAGATTTCAATAAGACAGTTTGCATTTTCATAATAAAGTAACTTAATATTATAGTGAGTTTGTTTCGCAAACACTATTATCTTTAACAGATGAATTCATTCGATGGCGCAGAGCTGACCGGAGACTGAGAATAAAAATTTAAAAAACGGTTTAGTGTGATTTAAACAAGAACGTACCTTCAGGAGTGCTTCTGTTGATATTAAATGAGCGTGAATCCATATTTTGTTGAGAAATTGCCTCAGTGAGACCCAATTTCAAAAGAGAAGTCAAGATTGTATTGTTCTGTTAAGACAGATGCTACTGAAAAGACACCAAGGTAGTTATGTAAAAAAAACTTTTTGATGAATTCCATTAATCAGAAGACGAGGAGGAAAAAAAAACTGCAGGCAGGAAATAATTTCAGTTTGTAAAACTCCCTACGTATAACTGAATATTCTTATTGATCAAAAAACAAGTGTCTGTGAGGTTAAGAAGATTTTAAATTCGAGTTTTTTCATCCAAGAAAGAAAAGTTCTCGAGATTAAGGAATAAACTTTCCTTAGAAATTCAAGTTGTATTATACAGTAAAGTGATTTAGATAATGAGATCGTAATTATGTAGACAAGTTCTTTACTGTGGACACGTGCATCGATTGACAGCTTGAAAGAGGAAATTGCTAAAAATATCTTTATTTAACCCCTTACTCACGGCACTATTGATATAAAAAGTTGCAAAAAAAAATTTAATACACAGCCGCTCTTCTATATGATTAGGTCTCTGTCCTAAAATGCATTTACCCCTTCATGGTGCTTTATAGAGTCGCACCGCAAAATGATAATTTTTTTGTCAGAAGCCTTTTTAGGTGCACCCGCTAAAGTTTGACTGATTGCAATCACTACGTATATATAAATTCCCACCCTCTTTTAGTAAATATAATCTAGTAACGATTCAAACATACTTAATATAAGATATAATCTGTATATTACGTTATATAATACGCTTAGACTATATCAGAAACATTATATTATAATCGAGCACATTATATACTAACATATAATATTATAAATATCCATTATAATATCTATCATAAAGGTAACGCTGTCTAGCGTCTCAATATATATATCTTCAATTAACCTTTATACGAACATACTATATATATACTATAGAACTTCAAACCATACATATAATACTGACTTTATATCTACCCTACTAGTACATTAAAGACCTTAATACATCACTCTTCTAACATTTTGTTATTATTAAGTCTTCCATAATAGTATACCGATATATATTCTAGCACTGCTCATATTTATACAATGCATAGCTAACATATTACGACATTACATTATCAAATTCTATATTATATACTACTTGGATGTTGTACTGCTGACGTTTTATATACTGCCTACTATACCCACAAATATAAATAATATACGAATATAATATACACTCATATAATAATACTTATTTACTCAGATAATAGATATACATATAAGGCACGTAGTATAAATAACTTAAATACCTATATTATCCCGATAGATATCAGACTATTACCTACATATAATTCAATACTACATATATCATAACATTATATATAGTTAATCAATTAACATACTATTCAAATTATTCATTTTTTCCTAATATAAGTACTCTGTTTCACTTGTCTCATACTTCACTCACTTACGAGTCCTCCTTCACCCTGCCACCTAGAGTCCCACTAGTTATAATACTTAATAGAAATAGATAATTTTAACTACCAACAGAACTCAAATAATCAATATATACACCTAGCTTCCTCATAGTATATATTATATATTAACTACACGACCTAACTATATGTATATATCTCTATTACTAAACTATACTACCATTATACATTATATTATATTATTATACCTAGAATACCAATACCAATAGTATTCACTATAATACCCTCTCAACATAATATTATAATATATACTATATCAATACATACAAGTCATATACCTATACTAATATATACTATATATATAATATATATAATTATATATATATATAATATATAACATTAACCTTGTATAGTACGATATCTTCAGCAGAAAGTTGCCCCTACAATCTCAAAACATGGTAGATCTTAATGTTTCAAAAACGCTGCTTCTTCATATATCTACCCTATACTACGCCTGTCTCTAATATCTACTTAGTACCCATATGCCTCATAATTTATATTATTTAACGTAGTATCTAGAGTAATAATACATATATATATATTATACTATATATATATATTATATATACTAACACAATTATATATATCAATAAATACGATCAATTACTAATCAATAAATATATCAGTTAACTAATCTATACAGAGATATCATTCATCCAGATTATATATTGATATATCAATTTATTGATATATATCGACCGATGTTAATTCTAATAGATATTCCCTGCATTATACCTCTTCTCCAATCCCTATGTCCATTCTACGTTTCTCTTCATTACAGAACCGCCAATATGTTTTTGCTATCCAAGAATGAAGTCTGCAATGATATCTCACCCTCCAAGAAAAGTTATCTTCTGAGGTTATCAAATATTTCTGATAATAAATGTGTGTGCGAGTTTGCTAGATATTTATGAATTTACACCACACAGTGAGCAATAATATAGACAATCGATTCATGCACCATTTAGCTCTGACCGATCCAATCTCTCCATGCCAATAAACTCTCTAAACTGTTATCATCTTCATCTCAACACTGATCTCAGATAGTTAATGATGACATTATCTTCACTTCTACAGTTCCCCCTCATACCAGGATCACTATGGTGTTCATCACAAACTCCTCTTTCCGATATCTAAATCCTACAAAACTCATCATTAAATCAATATCTTCTGTAGTCATATCACAATGCAATCTTCCTATTTCATCTTTCTACGTAAAGAGCATATCTTTGCCATTGTTTCTAAATGCTCCGCCTCCAAAATGACAATAGTGTGTCATTATTAGGGTATTAAATTCACATTCAATAAAAATAATATTTGATATATCACTAATTCCAGAACACTAAATGCACGTATAAAATGAGAAATAATTAGCTAGTAACACTCAGATACTTTGTTGAATACCAAAGGCATCATAGCGTACATACACGAGTTAGGCACCATGGCTATACCCCTCAGCACGACCTTTAAATATAAATGATACAAAAACATAATATTAGAAATAATTGTATACAAGGTAGATACATAGATGGAAAAGAAAAAAAAGCAAAAAAATAACAAAGCCTAAATCTAGTTACGACCGCTTGATTGTATCCGAAAAAAAAATCTTGAAAATCTAATCTTATTCCCCCGCTAAATTCCTTGATGAAAAAAAAACAAAAACAATAAATAACAAAAAAAAAAAAAAAAAAATGAGTTGATGGCCGCTCGTTCTATTCGTTAAATAATTATAATGCTTTCTAACCGCTGAACTGCGGTAATGTATATTAATATGTCGAATTTACATAAATATGGTGACCTGCTAACCAGCGTTATGGGGATATTGATAATCGAACAATGATTGAAGAGCTTATTTGAAGCCCTGGCGCTGTACTCTCTATAATGACTTTTAAGTTAACAAATGGAAAGAAGAAAGTTTTTTGAATGTTTAAGAAACCAAGCATTGAAGCAAGTTGGCTTTATTCCGATTGAATCGCAAATAAATCAACTCATTTTGTATCTTCATGTGAACTAACATCCATCTAAAAATTCACAAAATTTCAGAATTCATTCATTTGGTGGTACGACATAGTCAATAAAACGAGCAAACAAAACGGAAAAAACACAATTCCCTTCTCCGTGAATATCTAATCACTAGATACAAAACTATAAAAAGAATCTAGTCATGTTCCTAACATTCTTCATTTTGGAATCTCTGAAGATACGGATCAATTTCGATTTTTATTTATTTTTAATCATTTAATTGCAAAAGTTCAAAATTCATAGGTATCTAATGTCTGACACTCTTTTTATGTTATAAGCGTTATATTTTATTTATGCGTTAAATTAAATCCCTTCTTTCAAATTGTTTTTATTTTTTTTAGCATTGTCTACCTTTAAATTTTTATAAAGCTTTTATATTTATATACAAATGATCTGAATTAAACTAAAACCTGTTAATCTTTTAATTTCTCATCCAAAAAAATCTCACAAAATATGTTTATAAAGTATATTAAATTTCTTTATAACTTTATTTCTTAAATTATTATTACATTCCCATGTTCAGTGTTTTAAAAACATAAAAACCTAAATTTTTAAATTAGAATCTTTTGAAGATTAGTTTGAAATTTTTGAAATACATCATTGGCCTCCTCTCTGTTTCCCATAGACTCAGGAGGTTACATCGAGCAGAACCATTAAGTGAAGAATATGACCTAATCAAAAAATCTGTTCTGGAGCTTATCCTTTGTGACAAACCCCAGCTGGGGTATCTTAAATTCTCTTAAACTTCCTCCAGATTGACCACACAAAACCAAATTTCCGAGGAATAATTAAAAATAGATTAAAGATTATTTCTTATGTTTATTTTTTTTTATATACTCAATTACAAGAAATCGAGTCATCCTGAAACACTTTACTCTACCTAGTGAAATGGGTACTTGTGAATGTAGTGACGCTTTCAGAGGGATATGGCAATTATTGGAAAATTGATACAAAAACGGATCTATCTGCTACACAACCACTTCATGCTTTCGTTCATACCGGAATCGGATATACCACCAGTAAGAATATTTATAGATTATGTTGTTGGATAATTTGTCTAAATTTTTTTTATAGTTGCTTGTTTATCCATATTGAAATGTCTTTCGTATCGTGTGTGAGTGAGTCTTTGTCCTCCATCTTGTCCATCTTGATAGAAAACTTGTTATTGATATTAGAAAAGGTGAACATGGAATTAAATTACATCGAAATAGGTAAACATTTCAAGGTTTATTACTGCTTCAAATTAAAACGCATTTCTGTTTTTAGAATTTTAAATCACTTTCGTTACAAAATTGATTGAATAAGATAAAATACTTTTGTATTTTAATATACACATTAGATGATATAAAGAAAGTCAGAGGACTATGGAGTAGGAACAAAAAGTATTTTTTGTTTACTACAAAATAGTTTTCAGATTTGTAAGTGTAAAGAGAAGGAATTAATAACAAGCATTTATTATCATTATATAATTTCATAATTGGGATTAATTCGAAAGTGTAGGTAGAACAGTAGCCACATGCATCTGGAGTCCCCCGAAGCCGGATAATTTTGAAGGAATGGAACCAAAAATGCTAACAAATATCTATTTGCCTTTTAGCTCCAGATTCAAGTATTGAAAGTTACAAGAGAATTAAATACGAGTTACGAAAATATAAACGAGATGAAATATCGAAATGGAATACGAGACTGAATAGAGGAAATCGGCGTAAGGAAGAGTTTTAAAGAAATGAAATGAAACATGTTTAAAACTGATTTTAGACAGATCTGATAATGTCGAGAGGTTCCTAACTTGGACGGAAGTTCACGAATATTATAAAAACAATTTAGATAAATCTTGTTAGATTCCAAGTTTCATGCAATGTTTGCAGTGTTTTTGTTTTAAAAAATAAAACCGAACTAAATTTCTTTTGAAAAGATAGAAGTTTTCGTTGAAATATGTAATGAAAAGATATTTGTATATATTTTGATAAACCACAATGATTGTGGAAAAAACTTCAACATTTTGTCTCTTGATTACAGGAATTCGGAAATTGGAAGTGTAACATGTTCTGTGAAAACTGAAAAATGTCATGATTCATTCGTCGATACAACTGCATGAAAGGAAAAAGAATTATGGATAACTTTTGCTTTAAAAAAAAAATTGAGATCTTATACTTCATTTTTATTATATTGTTTTCCATTTATGTGTGTCATTTATTATTATGATATCTTTTATATTACTTTCCTTTACATTCAATGTAATTATTTCTTTCTTTCACAAATTATTTAAGTTAATTTTTCAATTACTTTCCCCTCGATTTTTCAAGTAAAGTCAAACAGAGTTGGTTAAATTTTCCTAAATGCTGAAAAATCAAGACGAATGCTCTGAATCTAATGATATAATATGCTTCACATTTCCTAGTTAGTTTTTATAATTCATTTTTACGCCAATGTAAACACCGCTGTGAAACGTATCTCATTACTACTTACTCTTCTTTGTTAATATTTTCCGTTACTTTTTCTTTAACATTTATTGGACTCTCTTGCAAGTTTCTTATTTGTTTCTTGGAGAAAAATGAGTTCATTCAGTGTGAGGGTGTGTGTGTTTCTTTTTTTTTTTTTAGGTCCCCGTCAAAGTCACTGCCATTTACTCCTTCTGTGTTCGGTCCCCGCCTTAACCACTGCCACTGGAACAGACAATGAAAATTGCCACCTTTTACAAGTACTTTATAATGCAGGTATTGTATATTGGAACATGGTATATATACTTAAGTTTCACTTTGTTAAAACTTATTCAACTCATTCTACAAACCAATCAATGTTTTAGACAAATTTAAACACATTCTTTTCATAATCGTTTTCTATTCATAGAAAGACTGGTCGAATCAGGATTCGAACCAAATCCAATGATGATTTGAATGTCATATGCTGCTCGATTGCTGAAGTGACGCTTAATATATATCAACCGAAAATTCCGCCATTGATTATTACAACGTTTTTAGCAAGACTCGTAGCACGATTTTCTAATATATTTTTTGTTTTGAAAGGCCGTGTAAGGACGAACGATATATATATATATATATATATATATATAAATATATATCAAGTTTTTTGTTTTATTGATGTATATTTATAATATATATATATATATATATATATATATATATATATATATATATATATATATATATATATATATATATATATATATATATATATATATATATATATATATTTACTATATATATATATATATCTATATATATAGAATCACCTTATATATAATATATTATATATATATATATATATATATATAATATATATATATATATATATATATATAATAGAATATATATATATAGTATATTAAAATTAATCACCCACCTTCTCTTCCCCAAGATGGGTAAGGTGCCTCAACTTTCACCGGAAACAGAAGAATGTAGTGAGAAGAATATGACGCAAGTCGAAAAGAAAGCCCAGACCTTACCGCCCCATTATACCTTTAGGAGAACTCGTCGCAGTCACCAAATCCACCTCAGAGCTTCACGGGACCGCGACAGACCCTCACTATGGCAACTATAAATATATATATAGATAATATATTATATAACTATATATATATATATATTATTATATATATATATATATATATACTATATATATATGATAATAATATTAATATATATATATATAAATATATATATATATAGTATATATATAAGAATATATATATTATATATATATATTATATATATAGTATATATATATAGTAATATAATATATTGATACTATATATAAATATATAATTTTTAAAATATATATAATATATATTATCTACTATAATATATATAATATATATATATATATATATATATATATATATAGATATATATTTTAAATATATATATATATATAAATATATATAAATTATATTATATATATATATATATATGATACTACTATATCTATATATATATATATATATATCAATATATATAGTATATATTATATAATCCAGCAGCAACCACCTTGGCGATTCCCTAGAACTAGGCAGTGGGGAGTCGCAAACATACACCAGAAATCCGAGGTCATGCATGAGCATTTCTTTAGTGGTAAAGATAAAGTGGTAGTGGGACGCGGCAACCCACCACCACTGTTCCTTCATTCGCCTTTTTACGACACGGTAGAAAGTATTTGTTAAATATCATATATATATATATATATTATATAAGATATATATAATATATAATATATATTATAAATATATATATAATATATAATATATATATTATATATATATATATATATATGGTTTACATATATATATATATTATATAATATAATATATAATACTATATAATATACTATTATATCATATATATATATAACGATATATATAAGTATAATATATATATAATATAATATATATAATATATATATATATATATATAATACTATATATATATATATTATATAATAATAATATCATATGTAATGGCATTTGGTATTATTCAGATATTAATAAATTCATAAACTTAGCTCTTCTAGCAATAACAATTCCTGCCAGCGCCCCCGTGAACAATCATCAACCAACTACACACTTTCCCGAAAGATTCTCAAACTATATCGTATCAATAGTCAGACCTCCTGCGAAGAGTTACCGGCCTGTCAATACTACAATGCAATTTTAACTCAAAACCCACCAACGTCTCTCCCTGACGGTCCTTCAAGGTTGAAACAACGGCGTTTGAACGGGTCGTCGTTATTATGAAAACCGTCAGCAATAATACTCAGTTATCAATATTACCTGGTCTTATGATACCAATGTTTTGATCCATGAAATCCAATTTCTTTAAGACGCTATATAGTAGCATCTGGAATATTTGAATTAAATTAAAGGAAAGGGCTTAAAACTACCTTTGGGAAACACTCAACGAAACTACCTTGGAATAAATTTAAAAAACTGTAATAAAAATAAAATGAATACGTACTGCTTTTAGACAAAACAAAGTTTTATGCATTCCATGTACATGCAATTAGATGTCCACAGATATCTACGTACATGCGCACCGCAATAGATAGGAACTTCAGCTTACCCAAATATTAAAACCTATTTTTGCCTGAAAGATAATACCTCTTGCAATAAGCCCATCAACGACCATACATATGTACATGCAATATGTAGCCATTGTATTGTTGCACTCAATTGCCGTATATATGGCATAACCACAAAATGTTATAACAATTATAGGCAAAATGCCTCAACATTGAAATTTTTATACAATCCTCGCCCATAAATAGGTATATAAAATAATATTAAATATTTATGTTCAAAAAAATGTGTATAAATAAATAAATGAATATGAACAAAAATAATAGGATACCGATTGATTTGATAGGTAATCTTAAACTTTTACTTGAAAATTAATCAGATTTTGAATTTACAAAACAACATGTCGAATCGTCATTGTGACCAAGTGAATAAAGGCATTCAGCATGACTATACTATAACCGTTTGCTTGCTAATGCACAATTAGTGGGTATTCAGCCTGAGTCTGTATTAAATAAATTCCTTTGTTTGAAACACATTGGTGAATACAAACATTAACCATTATATATAATAAATAGAATATCAAATCTTACAATTGTTTTATAGTTTAATTCACCAACAATATATTAATTGCGAAACTTCAGAAAATAAATTACAATTTAAATACCAAGCTTACCTTGTCTGCCAGTAACATCTAGCAATGATATCAAACGCAATACTCTTTACAAATGCACAACTGCAGGACGTCTCATAATATAGGAAGCAGTATATTTGAAAATACAATTCTACTCACAATTGCCTATTACAGCACACAACTTAACTTACTATTAATGTCTGTTACAATAAAACAAAACGGCAATATTTTACACAATCGAAATTATATCCGACCACTTGGAATTAAACAAATATCACATTTACTTTTGTAAGTATAAACAACGATAAATAAAGCACTTCCCCTTCCGGTTTCTACGAAAATACAGCAATCTAACAATATTAATAAAATTTGAGTTCTGAGACATACGATGCATTGAGCTGTTACCAACTATATACCAAAACTTTAGTGAACAACAATGGAAAAGCGGAAAAGATCAACAATTATTCTATTTATATTTATATGAATAATTAATCATAGATTACGCTCTTAACGAATCACAATTCCTTGACAAAACCAAGCAAGTAAAATGATGTATAATGTCTATTAATTAATTTAGTAAAAAACAAATAACACAAGACATTAGGAAGCATGTATTTGGCCTCCTTGTAATATATACTACTTTTCAAGAAATTTACAAGTCGCTCTTCACTTCGCAACTCAGAATAAAGAACTTAACGAAAATCGAAGATTATGAGCTTCCACACCTTCAACTTTCTGATGTTTTCTCAGCTTGTTCAATTTATATAATATTAAAACGTTTTTGAACTTTCTATATACTCGAGTATCCTTTCGCAATTTCGCTGTTAAACTAATAAGTAATAAAATAAAATATAATAATAATAATACTAATAAAGCTTTGTTAACAACAACGACCAATGTCAATTCAGATTTAAAAAATAAGTCTTAAAAGATGAGTTCTCATGGTTATTGTTTCTCCTTACAATACAAACATAGTTTACAGACGTTGACCGGGCCTTGCAGCATACATTAGGTATATAGACAAAATGGAAAAAGAAAATAATGACGTGACCCTCTATTTTAAAACAGCAAATAATGAAAACAATTTATATACTTCATGTATCACTGCATTACATCTTTGGGCCCCCCAACATGAAGCAAATTGGTACATTTTGCTTTATATACATGATGATGAAACATTGGTTTCATTTTCACAGCGTTCCTTCTTCTGTAGAGGCTTCTGAAGACGAACTCAATGTATCATTGGCATACGATCTACTTAGGTAGTCAGCTATGACGTTATCTTTCCCACTAATATGGTTTAGGATAAACCTGAATCTTTGAAGGTATAAAGACCACCTCATTATCCTATTGTTTTCATACCTCTTCTTGTTCATAGCCGTCAGCGGTCTATGATCTGACTGAAGGACAAATTCCTTTCCATAGAGGTATGGCTCGAACTTTCTGATGCCCATGACAATCGCTAACGCCTCCTTCTCCATAGTTGAATACCTTTGTTGGGTTGCAGACAACTTCTTACTCCCGTATGCGATAGGATGGAGAATTCCTCCGTCTTCCTGTAGGAGGACAAATCCCAGGGAAGTACCGGACGCATCCACCTGTAGCGTGAATGTCTTCTCCAACTCTGGCATCTTCAAGATTGGTTTCGAGCTTAAAGCTTCTTTCAACTTCTCAAACGCCCGCTGATGTATGGATTCCCACCTTATCTTCGTTGGCCTCACCCTTTACTTCGTTAGGTCGAGTCAATGCGCTGCAAAATTTTTGCATAGTTCTTTACGAAATCCTGATAGTACCCTGTGAGCCCTAAGAAAGACCTTACTTCTTTTATTTAGGTGCTCTGTCTTCTAGATCTTATTACCATTATCTTCAGAAATCGTGCGCCATGCCATATATAATACCAAAACTCAAGACTACTCGACGAGTCGACCTTCGCACTTCGTCTGCTGGCTGGTGAGATGCCCTCCCTGCCTGGAATATTGTAGAACAGAGCTCAAGCCGTAATGTATGCTCGCGCCAGGTCTGGAACATGGACGATTATATCACAGATTAAAAAATCGATATCGTTAATGCCATTCCAGATCCTGCGCCCATGAACCTCACCAAGCGGCGCGTCCCTGCAAGCGACCATACCTTGAATGCGCTAGTAATGAAAATGTATCTTTCCGTTGAAAAACCTTTTTATGGCTAGTCCTCAGGGCTTTATTTTTGATTTGCAATAGCTCCTTGGCCAGGTCACGTTTTTGTATAAAACTTATCCTTGGCCAACTTCGTGTGAATAAAGTTGTCGTGGCATGGGTCAGATCCGAGACTTAACCATTAAGGCCCTATAATCGGTAAGCATAACCCTTTACTCCCGGTCCTTTTTCTGACAACGACCACTGCGGCTGAGATGCGGACGGGAGGGAACAATGATACCCATTCGATAATCATTTATCTTCTCCTTCTTGGCGCCAAAAAAATATAACTAGTTTAACTTATATGGCTTCAGTCTGATTGGGGTATCATCTATGAGGTCAATTGCATGATAGTAATTCTTCGCAGTGCAGGCACGTCTGTAAAAATTTCTTCATGCTTTTCTAGAATCTCCATTTAAAACTCTCGTCCTCATAGATTGTTATATGTCCTTACTGATTCTTAGGTGTTCCGGACAACCTCTCTTCTGACCCATCGTAGGATCCATTATCACTAAAGTGATTGTTTCTTCGTTCTCTAAAGATTCGACCGCAAGAACACTATATCCCTGATGCTTGGTCCATCTCTTCTCTTCTCTTCACTCTTCCTCTCTGCCAAGTATTATTCTTAGGGCAGATTGTGTGATAACGTTTAATCACATGCACCAGACTTGGATCTTTATAGTATCTTTACCATACAATCCACCAGCTGTGTTATGGGGCGCGCCCCATCCATCAGCATCTTATTGTTGAATCAGGTAGGAGACCCGAGAGCTAAGTCTCCTACTCTTCTAGGCTTTCTGGTCTTATTGCGCCTTTGTCGTTAATATCTCTTTTCTTTTGTAAATTGGGCTTTAGCTAAGTTCCTCTCAGCCAACTTTAGAGTTCATTTAGCCCTCTTGCAAGTCAAACATACCTGTAGTGACTTGCCTCTCAGATGATAATCTCCTGCCAAATTTTCGTTGTTAAATCGCATGGACCTCGCACAGTTCCTTCCGTACAGAGCTCGAATGGGGAGAATCTTGTGAATCCTGTGGAGCTTCCCTATATGCAAACAATAATGGCTCTAAGAACTTGTGCCACTTCCTCACTTGCTCACTGCACATCCTTCTGAGCATCCGTTTCAGGGTACCGTTAAACTTTTCGGTGAGGCCTTGACTCATTGGGTGGTATATGCTGAAACTTCTGCTTAATGTTAAGCATCTTCGTCACATCCCTCATTAAATCAGATGTAAACTGACGACCATTGTCACTGAGTATTTCCTTTGGCACCCCCAACCTCATGAAAATAGATACCAAGCTTTCTGTAACCTTCTGTGCAGTTATGCTTCTTAAGAGGTTACCAGCTTCAGGCTAGCGCGTGGGCGCATTCCGCAAGCGTTTAGGACATACTGACTGCCTTCTGAAACGTGGGGAAGGGTCCCGGTCAGGGTCGATAATTACTCTTGTGAATGGCTCCTCACATGAGGCAGGGACAACAGGTATTTCTTACTGAGCCTTTCTGGCACGCCTCGAATATTCACAGGAGTACCGATGTTCTTACGATCCAGATTATATGCTTGGCCAAAAGAACCTGTTGGTAGATTTACCCATTGTCTTACTCCCTGCATGACCACCCGAAGGAACTTTTCAATGGTGCCACCTTATAACTCTACCTATACTTTTTGTACAACCAAAGTAAATCTTCCTGCTGTGGTTTCTTAATAAACACCCCATTCTAACTACATACTTGTTGCTCACCTCTTTTACAGGACCTCCATATCCTCTGCAGAGTAATATCGTCTTTTTGCTTACTTTTAAAAGTCTCCCGATCACTAATAAGTTCCTGTATATCTTCACCATGAGCTATCTCTCCTTCACCCACAGCTACTACTTTTCTTTGGAACTTGTGTGTGAGTGGTACATCACCTCTCATGGACTCACCATTCGGTTAGTACGATCTGTTCGTCTAATACCAAATATGTACTCTCTTCAATCCGATGTCACCTGGACATCCGTTATTCTTACCTTCTTCAACGTTTTTCAGTGGTTTTGTAAGGAATTTAATTACTTCTTTTCCTGTAACTCTTCACCCTTAATATGAAGCAGGGACCCCATCATCACCTTCAGTGAGGCTCCGCGGTTCGGTCTGACGATCTCTATTATTGACGTCGCAAAAGATCGTGTACGGGACGTTCCTCATGTTAAAATTTCTTCCACCTCCGAAACTGCCCATTCCAAACTAATGATTTAGCTTGAATAGATTCTTCCTGAGAATCTTCCTCAGCGGTTCTCGGACGAGTGGGGAATACGCAAACTTTCATGTTATGCTCGCCTCTACATACAGGCTCAGACGCAAGTCGACTTTCCCATGCCGAGTAGGCTGATCAGGGAATGCAGCCTTGACATCCCAATGATAGATCAGACGAGCCTCGCAGCACTGCTGCGGTGTTCTACCCAATAGTAAGGGTATCCACCATCTAATGTCGTCGAGAGGAGCTTCTATCACCGTACCGTCCAGCAATCTTATCTTCATGTTGTCTCCACATTAGACAACGCTCTTAGTACGATTCTCTCGCACAACTACTACGTTACAACCGGTATCTCGGAGAGTTTTGACTTGATAGCCATTCACCGTCTATAAGTTCAGGAGGTGTGACAACTTGTCATTTTCCACCTTCTCTATTTCGTTCAGGAGATTCGGCTCTTCACCTGAACCATTCAGGACTTTATTGCCGCTTTCAGGAGACTCCGGATGCTCCCGTGCTCTTTACTTCTTCCTTCTGTGTTGCCTGAAAACTACTTTTCCTCTACGACTTACTGTTGAAATATGAGGGCTCTACTAGTCTCGTAGCGAGGTATGCCCTCTCCTCTGACACTTGTAGCACGTGATCACCACCCTGGGCTCACTGCTTCGACGATGATTCTGTCTGTCGCCGCTTCCGCTACTGATCTTACCTTTCTTGTTTGTGCCCTTATGTATGTGGTCACTTACTTTTGATTTACTATTCGTAGTAAACTTCTCATCTCGATCTAAATTTAATGTTATGATGGCTCTGTTATCCGCGTGATTTGTGAGTTCCGTGCGTGACTGTTTTGTGACGAACTTGTAAATGATGAGCTGCCATAGTATCTCTCTCTGAACTAACTATAATCTCCTCCGATATTTTCTTCTTTGTTTCCCTCAGGTAAGTAGCGAGTTCTTTCGGGACAGTTCATTTAAATTTTCAACGGAGAAAACCTCAATCGAGATCATCTGTGTCGATCGTTACTGTTCGTGCGGTAATCCACTTCTCAGAGCTTCAATTATCTTTTGTAAGTACACCCTAGAGTTATCATTCTCCGTGGGACTCATATTCTTGATACTGTTGGGCGCCTGCGCTACCATCTTTCAGTGAGACCGTACTCTCTAAATAACAAAGCTCTTTTTAGATCTTTCATAATTCTTTACTCTTCAACATGGCAAATTGTTACACATAAGCGCCTTACATTGTAACGAGATGACCCTAACAACATAAACGCTCGCTTTTCCTTAGGATGTCATGCTCTCGCTGTTTTCGACATAACAAGTACTCCTCTAATCATTTCTTTTGCTCATCAAAGAATGAAGCCTTAACTCGGTGTTACTGGCGTAGAAAGTTGCTGTGCTTGGAGTGCTTTGTGAAACGCTACTCGTGCGTTATGTGACTTGTCTCTATCGTCAGCATCTACCGCATTCATTTGCACTTCTTCCTCTGCTTCTCTTCGCATCTTGTTCGCTCCATTTGACTCTTGAGCTTCCATGTCTTCGATCTTAGCTTTTTCCTCTTTCATCTCAAAGCGCTAACCTTTTCTCCTCTAAAGCAGCGGCTAATTTTTTCCTCCAAATCAGCAGCTATCTTCTGTTAGCTCGGCTGCGCAAGTTTCTTGCGCCTCTCCTATCTTAATGCAGCAGCAAATTCTTACCCGGTAAACCCAATGATAGCAATCTCCACCAAATTCGCATTAGAGTAGCCATTGTTAATTCGTTGTACTCAAACAATTATAAATATCTGTTTAACAAAGTCACTTCGTAGCGCACGAATCACAATCGCGTTTTCTACAAAAAAAAAAAATTTCGAAATTTGCTCCCACTGATACACGCAGGAAAACAAATTTCTTACAACAATACAAATGTATATATTATATATTAACTATATATATATTATATATATATATATATATATATATATTAATATAATATATATTAGATATATAAATATATATATATATATATATTCTTATATATATAATATATATATATATACAGGTTTAAACAATCCGTAGTAAAATTTGCAAAAATCTTGTGGGAAAATAGTATTTTCGGTCCTAAACCCAAAGTGAGTAAAATCAGGAATTCCGAAATTACTATTTTCGCTTCACTCAACTTTGTAACTTCCTATCCGAACCAATATTAAAAATATAATATATTATTATGATATATATATTACTATTTACTATATTATATATATAATTATATATATATAATAATAACTATATAGATATATATATATATTAAATTTATATAATATATAATAATTAATATATATCTGAATATATATATATATATATATATATATAATATATATAATATATATATATCCTATATATATCATATTAATATATAATATATATATATATATTATATATATTATATATATATATATATATAATATATTATATAATATATATAATAAATATTTAATATGTTAATAAAAAATAAATATAAGTATTTAAATATCCAGTGTTTTAATTTGTTCCAACAATGGATGTTGCATAGCAAACATTACTATTCTCACCAATACGCATAAACAATCAGTATACACGCAACTTCAGTAAATATAGTACAAGTAACTATATGTGACCAGTTAAAACCCAATATCAACATATATCCCAAAGGGTCAATTATTACACACTTAAACATTAACTTTCACAGGTTTAGCAAAACAACTACAATGATTAACTCTGTCGCTCAAATTTTCAGCAAAATTGGCAACAAATGAATTCACAACAAGCAATCATGATAACGAATATGACTGGGTTATTACAAAAAACTCCCGACAGGAAACACCCAATTTCAATGTAATGGATGGTTGAAAAGATATAATTGATATGTCATAAACTGACTCTTTAGCAGATAAACATTCCTTGCCGGCCCCCGACAATACAACTCAACTAACACTTTCCAAATTCCTCAAACCTAATTATCGTAATATTGCAGACCTCCTGTCGAATTGAAGTTTACCGGCCTGTTGCAAACACAATGCAATTTTTACTCATACTCACGAACGTCTCTCCCCTGAAGGGTCCTTCAAGTGTGAAACACGGTTTGAAACGGTTCGTGCTTATATAAAAACCGTTCCAGTCAATCAATACTCCCTTATCAATGAATACCTGTTTTATGATTCAATGGTTAGCATGAAATCATGTCTTTAAGACCTATAATAGTACTATCTGAAATTTGAATAAAATAAGAAAGTAAACTACCTTTGGAAACACTCAAGAAAAACCACTAATTTAAATTTTAAAAATACTTAATAAAAGGAGTGAATTACTTACGGGTTAGACAAACAAAAGTTTATGGCATCCATTACATGCGATTAATGTCATCAGATAGTCTCGTACATGCGCACCGAAATAATATACTTCGAGTACCAAATGAATTAATATTATTGCTTTAAATATACCTCTTGAAATAGATCAATGACCATAATTATGTACATGCATGTACATTTATATGTGCATCAATGTATTATATGCAAACCACTGTTAAACAATAACAAAATGCTCTAACATTAAATTTATACAATCTCGCCAAATAGTATATAAAATATAAATATTATGTTCAAAATTTTTTGTTTAAATAAAAATATATTAACAAATATTATAGACCGATTGATTTATAGTAATTAATCTTTACTTGAAAATTAATCAGATTTGAAATTTATAAGAAAATCGATCGTCACGCGATTGACAGAATAAAATTCAGGCTACTATTACTATAACTGTTTCTCAATGCACAAGAGTTGCTATTAGTATTAAAAAATCCTTGTTGCAAACAAAAATGTGAATACAAACATTAACCCATATATTAATAAATAAATATCAAACTTACAATTTTTATATTTATCACCACAATAATATTAAACATTTTAAATAATTAAATATAATTACAAGCTACCTCCTATTAAATCTGCAAGATATCCAAACGCATACTCTACAATGCACACTGCGAGACGACACTTATTACCATGCTATATAAAATTAAATCTACTCCACATCCTGAGAACACAAACTTAATACCTTAATCTTACATAGTTAAACAAAACACGCAATATTTTCACATCAATTTATATCACCAGCATTCATTGAAAACAAATACTAACATACTTGTAATATAACACCAATAAGCACTTCGGTTACGATATACACAATCTAACATCTGATAAATTTTCGAGACAACGAGGCATTTTGGTACCAACTATATACAAACTTTATAGTTAACAACATGAAAGCGGAAAGATCAAAATTCGTATTTTACTATTATATGACGTAATAATATAGATTACGCCTTAACGAATCACCAATCTAAACAGCAAGTAAAATAATGAATATGTATAATTAATTATAAAACAAGATAACAAGACATCTAAGGAAGCGTGTTCTTCCGATGTAATTCTACTACTTCAGAAATGACTCTTTCATTCCAATCAGAATAAAGAACTTAACGAAAATCGAAGATTATGCGCTTCCACACCTCCAAAAAATGTTATTCATAAAATACTAATTATAATTATATAAATATATATTATATAATATTAATATAATTATTCAAATATATTTCAAAATAATGTATACTTTTTCACGTATATACAACTTATATATATAATATAATATATATATTATTCTCAATTTTATGTATAAAAACATTAAAATTAAAAATCGCGCAATTCTTTGAAATTGATGTAATATAAAATAATAAAATATAATAATAATAAAAAATAAAATAATATATATAATAATAATAAATATTTATAATAGATAATTAATAGCTTTGTAAACGAATTCTGCACAATTTTACATTTTACATAGTCACAACACAGTTTGGTTTTTGTTTCTCCTTCCAATTTAAACAATTACAGCGGTTTGACCGGCCTGCAGCATACATTAGTATTAACAAAAGAAAAAAAATGAATATTGCAATAGCAATACGTGACCTTATTTTAATTAATAAATGAAAACAAAATACTTAGACTGCATTACCGTTGTAATGTAATTGCATAAAAATTAAATTTCTATAAATAAATAATATATATATATATATTTAATATATTATTATATATATATATTATATATAATCAGTATATTTAAATATACTATTATAATATATATATTTATATATTATATAATAATTATATATATATATTATATATATTATATATATAATATATAAAAATTAATATATTAATAATATATTATATATAATATTATATATATAATATTATCTTTGTTATCGCGCTAAAGTTACTTGTATTTAGCGGAGGACGCACCGGCGAAAATCGCACGTCGACATTGAGGGACAAAAATAGTCGCAAAATTCGCACGGGTCCAGCGCAAGTCGCACCTTGAAAAATAAATCGCGCCACTTGGTTAACAGTGAGTGTAATTCAAGAGTATGCAGCGGGTTAAAAGTAAAAAGAGCTGTTATTTTACAAAACCAATGGGATTCTTCAAAGAAAATGGGGAATGTAGAAGAAGAAAAGGATCAAAGAGGTACATGGAAAGAGGAATGAGCCGTGGGAAAGAAAGGAAACAAAAAGCGGGAAGAAGCGCATAGGAAAGAGAAGGATCGGGATAATGGAGGCGTGCGAAGAAAGGAGAGAGGGGCCGGCGGGCAGTAAGAGAAAGGGAAGGGGCAGAATGGTGAGAGCAGAGAATGAAAGGAATGGTAAATTGCACAAAATAAAGCACTGGTGGAATGATCAAGGAGCAGGTAGGGGGAGGGAAGGGAGCAAGGAAAGAAGCCGAGGAGCAGACACCGACGACGGAGAGAAATGTAGGAGGAGAAAGGTTATGCTGTATTGGCGTAGAATGAGCATTAAAGAACAAAGATCTGAGATGAAAACAAGGGCGTTTGAGAAGTAGAGGATCAAGCTGGACATTGACCACCAAAGATGGAAGAAGAGGAGAGAAGAAACGGGAGGTGAGGCAGGAGTTGGCAACAGCGAGAGAGAAGAGCGCCCCGAGAGGGTGGAGCTGCTAAGGGAATCCAAAAAGAGTATGACCCGAGAAAAGGAAGGAAGAACGGGGTGGATAAGAGGGAGAGGAGGAGTGGGCTAGCGGAGGAATGGGTAAGTGTGAAAGAAGAGGACAAGCAGAAAGGGCCAAAGATGGAAGAATTGTGAAGGAAGCCCGGGGAGGTGCCGCGCAGCGCAGATGGGACAGGGACGGCGTCACGATCCGTGTAGACGGCGCTGGGCCTGTGAGTGTGACCCGGCGTGACCGAACGATGTACGCGGGGCAGGTAAGCCGACCTGAATTATGCATGAGGATGATTTGGTTTGTGTGGCAAAATCTGAAAAAGAGTTTGAGAGGATTGGGTAAGGCATTTGAGTCGGTGTAAAAGGAGGGGTATGAAGTAACCGTAGGATAAGAGTAAGGTTTATGGGTGTGTGGAGTGACGGACAGTCCTCGGGTTGTGAATTATTGGATGGTATGGTGAGCAACTGGAGCAAGTGTTTGAGTTTAAATATTTGGGATATATATTCCAAGAAAACGAAACGGATGAGCAGAGTGTATAGATGGAAAGTTGTGAATGGTAGGAAGGTGGCTGGTGCAACTAAATCCCTGGTGGATGTAAAGGGACTAAGTCTTGAGTGCGCTTGGGTCTTACATGAGGGACCAATTGAGGGTATGTTGTTACCTGTGTTAATGTATAGTAGTGAAACTATAGTCTCAAGTAAGAGGTATAAATCTGAAGTACAATGTGTTCATGAGTTAGGACAATCTTAAGGGACGTGTTAGGTGTTACGATAATTGGATTAAAGATATGGTAAGGAAAAAGGAAATTGTGTAAGAGCGATCCGTGAAGTTGTGAAAGAAAGAGTAAATGAGAAAATAAATGAAAGTACATTGAGATTTTTCGGTCATGTGGAAAGGATGGACGATAGTAGGCTAGTAAAGCGGATGTAAAGTGGTGAGTGTGCTGGGAACCGACATGCTGGGAGACCGAAGAGAAAGAAATGCCTGGAGGAGAAGAATGTGAGTTTGAAAGAGGCGAAAAGAAAGGTGCCTAATAGGAGTGAATGGCGGGGGTTATTGGAGGAGGTATGGTTGTGGCTGCACCTGCGCGCCAAGGGATTGAGCCCTACATTAACAAGATGCCATAGTGAAGGCTCGTCGCGGTCCCGTGAAGCTCTAGGGTGAATTTGCTGACTGTGGAGAGTTTTCACTAAAAGGTATAAAGTGGGCAGTAAGTCTGGGCTTTCTTTTCGACTTGCGTCATGTTCTTCTACTACTTTTCTGTTTCCGGTGCATAAATCACACCTTACCCCAGTCTTGGGGAGAGAATGTGGATGATGATATATATATAATATACAGTATATATATAGTATATATATTATATATAATTGTTCTTACTATAATAGAATAATTTACCGAGAATAATAGGGAAATATGGAAAAGATATTATATTACTAAAACTGTATAATATATATATACTTATATATATATATTATATATATATATAATAGATATGTGGATATGATATATATATATATATATTATATATATATATATATATATATATATCAATACCTATTGACACTGCGGTTAATGCAGTTACCTTATCAATAAAATATGATCCCCCGGTTTGGGGTACTTTTATCATACCATGACACTGCGGTTTAATTGCAGTTACCTTATCAATATATATATATACTATAGTAGATATATATATATATTATAAATATATATATATATTATAATATAATATATAGATATATATATACTATATATATATATATATATATATCAATATATATATAAATATATATATAATAATATATATACTATATACAATATATATATATATTATATATATATAATATATAGTATAGTAATATATGTATGTAGTATATATATATATATATTATTATTATTAGTATAGTATTATATATATAGTATATAATATAATATATATTTATATATATAATATAATATATTATAGTATATACGCTGTTATATATCGGTGGGCTTAGTGTTTTGACTTATATGTATATATACTATACGTTAATAATATATACGTTATACTAATATATATAGGTACTATAATATTATTATATCATATATATATATATAGCAGGTAACAGATAGATTTATTATAAGGACAAATTGTTGAGGATGTGCTTTTTAATCTAATCAACATATTTCAACGGCTGTTTCGAAAGAAAGCCACGCCCTCATTTGCATACGTCGGAATTAAGTAAAGAATTAAAATGTTTTAAAAAACTATAAAGGCATTTTCTGCTTCCAGGGAAACAAAAAGGTTGAATTTTCTATATTATATTATATAGATATATATATTATATATATTATATTAATATTAGTTTACTATTTATATATTCTGACGTCCTTTAGTTTACTCGTTCATACTCCACGCAGCTATATGTCATAATGCTTCATACTATGACGCAGTCCAGAGCTCCATTGAGTGTGATTATTAGCCCTATCGAATAATCATAGTATGCTCTTACGCCATCCTATATAATGTTGAGTAGATGTTCCTCACACCCCTATAAAACTAGCAAATCTATCTACGAACATAGAAACATCCTCATGTATATAAATAGATAATAAATTCTAATAGATAAGACGTAGATCATAACATCCTTAAGAAACAATAATAGTATAATATAAATAATAAAATATAAAACAATATAGTATTAGTCTCATACACCACTCCAATTATCATACTTTTGTCAAAGATTTATTAATAAATGGAACTTTAATATAAAGCAGGGATTATTATTACGTATTAATTATTAAAATTTTAACTAATAAACCAGTTATTAGAAGAATAAAAGAAATGTTGAAAAATAAAAAATAAAAGTGTGTTACTGCACTGTAGATTAAATATTGCATGCTATCTAGTTCCTCATACTTCTAAATTTATCTATCAGATAATAGACTTTACTTAGATCCGTGACACAAAATGAGTGTGGTAAGATTACAATATACAGATTAACATCTGAAAAAGTATAATTATACTTAGGATGCAGAATACTATAACAGTTAATCTATATAAGTAAGATACCTGTCCTGTACCTACACCTTATAGGTTAGCTATCTACAGGCACGATACCTGACATAAATACATATGTATATAAAGAACACTAAGAGAAAAAAATAAAAAAAATATAAATAAGAATAATACTAAGTTAAATCACCTAAATATATAAAAAAAAGACACACTCTCGCATATTCGAACCATATATATAAATTGACAGTAAAAGATTAGTGGAAAAATCTAAAATGAAATGAGAAGAGAACGAAAAGAGACGATAAGACTCCAGATCGTCGAAGTAAACTCAGAAAATGGGACCAATGGCAATATAACAAAAGATATACCACTGGTGTGAATCACCGCAAATAACATACATATCGTCCTTCACATACCAGATCGCCTCCGTTTGGTTTGGCTTAGTGGTGCGTCTTGTCGTCTGCTAATCACCTAAAAAGCGAGAATAAAAAGAAAATGAACTGCTCAGTAGAGAGAAAATAAAAAAAAGCCAATAATGGCAAACCCTTCTAATCTCTAGTCGAACATACCTCAAATTAGATGAATGAAACACGTAAAATATAGATATATCGACCGCGATGGTAAAAGATCAAGGCTTTATACGCCCAACCAAAGCTTATTACTAATATAATATAATAAATAAAATAAAATAAAGATGATAAGACTATACTAACGATAAAGATTCGTAGCTTAAAATCAAAAGATGTCGTTATAATATTCTTATGGCGTACTTTGATAATTGAGAGCATACAATGTATACCTGATAAAAATATTTTAGAATAGGGCTCCCAAACCAAGGAGAATATTAGGAATAGTGATAAGTAATAGCGTTAATAGCGTATAATTATAAGTCTACTAGCTCTAATATCAGTTATTTTATCGGAAATACTAACTATAGTAGTCGTAGGCTTAGGGAAAAATTTATTGTAATTTCGTTACAAAAAATGACCGTTTAAATTAGTTAAATGTTTCGAGATTTTAAGTAGATCGTTAGTAATAAGATTTGGAGTAAAATGTATTTATATATATCTACTAATTAGAATTACAGTTAGTGATAAGGTGTCCGACATGGTTGTGTATAATATAAGTATCGAGTTTTATGAAGGATCGTTGCTCAATTAGTTTAGAGTATTATTATATAATATATAAATATATTATATATTATAATATATATTTTAATAATAATAAATTAATATATATAATATATAATAATATATTAATATTATAATTAATATTAATATAATAATAATAATATATATAATTATAATTAATATAAATATTTATATTTATATATTAATAATTAATATTTAAAAATAATAATAATATATTATTATATATATATTATTATTAAATTATAATTAATTTATAATATATATAATAATAATATATGGACCATGATATAAATATTAAATTATCTAATATTTACGTTAATTTCGTATTACTATAAACTATATAGTAAGTATATTAATAATGGATATGACGATATATATTTGTGTAACGAATATATTTCCGCATTATTAACGGTTCGGTTTAACTCGGTATTCTATCTCTGTCAAAGTTAGTAATCCCGGAATTAATATAAATAACTGCATTATATTTATATTATAATATAATTATTAAGTCGTTCTAAAATATTATTCATTATTCTGCTATATTAATATTTTATGGATAGAATTGAAAGGAGTTATTATAATTATCGATGATGAAAATATCATTAGTATACATGTATCGTAATCTTATTATATCAAACTATAATTAGTAAGATTTAGATAATTAATAATAAATGGCAGAATATGTTCATCTATATATAAATATTTTGGAGTTTGTACTTTGGTGAAAATATATGATTCTCGTTATAAAATGGTAGGTAATATTACATATTACGACGCGTAATTGGACAATGCGCTCTGATTATGATATCTATGGAATAATACTAAATATTAATTATAAACCGTAAAAATATATATATAGATAGTATGATAGTTAATATAATTATATAGATCGTCCATAGAGAATATTACATTATACATTATTATCTATTAATTTCAATTAAATTAAATATAAATTAATAAAGAGTTCCCTCAAGATAATACTAGAAATATGTGAATAATATAGATATGTGAGTAAATTAAAATAGTAAAATAAAACGGAATTGAACCTAGGTGGGTATTAAGGACTAATTATATAGACTTATAGATATTCACCATATAAATTATTCATTCTATCTCAAGCTCAAACCCTAGCAAAAATCATCTCGAATAATATCTTGTAGTCTACTACTAGAGAATATAAAATAAACTATAATAAATATGGTGGCAAATGTTATATACCAAAATATGTAAACATAAACTTTAATTGTATAAGATGACTTGTTGTGACCAATCCTCGTCTTTGTTCCTTCTTCTTAGATTTCTGCTGATAAGAAAAAAATTCTTCCATAATTAAGTGAAAGCGATAGAATTCAGGCTTAATAAAAATTTAGCTAGTGATAAAAAACTTCTCTTTGTGTGGTAGACCGAGAAAGGTTGGAAGATAATATAAATTTAATGTGGTTTTATACTCAACGTCAGGTGTTACCCAATGCCTGTAAAGCTATTTACGAGCTAAATATTATTTAAAGGGACACAATTACTTGTAAAAAAGGACTGCTGCTAAGCCATCGGGGAGGGGCATCTGACACCCACAGGGAAACTAAATTGCTTTAAGTTTTAGAAATTAAACATTGCTAAACAGCTAGACAACGACGTATGTTGAGAGTTAAGAACACATAGGTTATATCTTGAATATTATATTCGGTAATCCTGTAGACAACTATATATCAGTGGCGTATGAGCAAGCTAATATATGAATTTGTGTTCGAGGAGATATATCGATATTGCTGTTGCATATCGATCCGAGGATACAAATTTATCTGAGTAGAAGTCTCAGATATCGAAAATAGTAATAGAAAGTCATATTCTTAGTTATACCTTCCTTTTCGTGGATGGTATATTATATAAACGACTATAGTGTTATTTTTGAATGAATTATCTCCTCCATACCTATCTTTCTTTTTATTTTTTTTTCTTTATTTAATTACTAAATTTAATCACCAAAATTATCAATTAATTAATCTCAAAAATATATTTCACATCTGATAATAATTTAAATAAGGAAATTCTAAAATCAATATTAATAGATTATTTCAAATTAGCTTTTAATGTATAGAATAAATATAATAATAATTTAAGTCGTTAATTACGGAAATATTCAGTATAATAATTAATCCTATATAGATTATATAAATAGACTTATTAAAGCTAAAGAAAATATTACATTAATACTAGAAGCCAGTATTTATTAATTAGGTAATAATTCGGATTATTTACTAATTTTATAAAAACTATAGATTAAAAGCAATTTGTGTCTCAAAAGATAAAAAAATAATAAAAATAATATATATTAATCAGGGTTGGGGATTTTTTTGGATTTTTGAGAAAAAAAATCAATTGTTTGATTTTTTTGTGTCGTTTTGGATGTTTTTGAGAAGTGTGGAAGTCACGCGAAAAGTATAATTTGTAAACAATCTTTTTTTTTTTAGTGTCATTATAAATATTATTTCTCCTATAGGATGGATCATCTGAGTTCCAATCTCTTGAACTATAATGCTTATGGTCTATGACACAATGAAACAGCAACACTCATAAAGGAGTTTTTATTTGTAGATGAATGATAAAATTACATCAGAGATAACGAAGAACATGTTTGAAACTATGATCTGGTTTGTTTACATTTTCTATTAGTGAAAAAATTTGAAACAAGAGTAGCCTTGCTATGATATTAGTATTCTAATTTTTTATTTCTATAATTAAGACAGTAGTGTTTGGGCTTTTTTTTGATTTTTTTAGGATAAAAAAAGCAATTTTTGATTTTTTTTATTTTTTAATGCTATTTTATTTTTTTGTATTTTTTTTTTTTTAGTATTCGTGAGCGTCCAGCACACTAGGTGAATTATATATAATTATATATATATATATATATAATATATATATATATATATATATATGTATAATAATAACTTATATATATATACTATATTAATTATATATAGTAGTATATATATTATTCATATACCTATATTATATATAGTGGATATTAATATATATATACATACACAGGGATGTGTAATGTGCACCGCTGGCTTTTCAATTATTATGGGAAGGGTGCTGCCAGAAGAATTGATGTAGGGAGGCGGGAGAGAGATGGAATTGGATGGATAGGGGTGATAGATGGTAGTGAGCAGTGATACGATATTTGGCGAAGATAGTCAGCTCAAAGCCTAAGAAGATGTCAAGAAATGCGGAAATTATTTGGAGTGAAGGTTTGAGATAGAAGTGTGTGACGCAAAGGGTCTTAAGAAAATACCAGGGTAAGAGTAAAGTGTTAGTGTTGAGGAGAGGAAACCATGAGGGGGATGGGTTACGAGATAGATAGGATAGGAAGGTATTAGTATATAGAAGAAGTAAAGGTTTTCAGATATTTAGGGGATGGAGTTGGTAAGGAAGGAGGAGAGAAGGAAGAGAGAGGAGTCGACCACAGATGTAGGGAAGAATGGGCGAGAGCAGTAAAATGAGTCTTGATCCCAAGAAGGAATTGATTGGAAAGGCGAAGTTCATGTGATTTTCCAAACCATCGAAACTTTAAAATTTAAGATAGGAGAAAAAAGATTTGTGTGTCCGCGTGGAGATATGAGGGATGGGTAGAGGTGATAACTTAGAGGGTGAAATGCAGGGTCCAGATAGAGAGTGAGAGTGTCTGAGATGAAAGGATGCGAGCGGAGGGATAGTGGTGGGGGAGGTGATAGAGAAATGGAGGACGGAGAGGATAGAAACGGGGGTCGTGGACGAAGAGGAGTGGGAAAGATAGAGAGTGTGATGGAGGGAGCCAGAAGAGAGGAGTTGGTAGAAGGAGCGGAGGAAGGGGGTGAAGTGTAAAGAGTGTGGTGGGATGCAAGGCGTGGGAGAAGAGGAGGAAGATGGGGGGGGGGGAGTGTAGTAAGATGTGTTAGGGAGGCGGTAGTGGAGGTGGTGAGATAGGAGAGGGATGAGGAAGGCGGGGGGGACCGAAGGAAGAAAGAGTGTCTAGAAAAGTGCGAATGGATGGAAGTAAAGGGGAAATGCGGGGAGAGAGAGGGGGATGCAGAAGAGGTGAGAGGAAGGCGGGGAGAGAGTAATCTATGCTAAGTAAGGGCGAGAAGGTGAGAAGGAGAGAGAAGGAGAGTGTAAAAGCAGTATAGTTGAGAATAAGCGAAAGTTCCAAACGAATATTCGAAAAGTGAAGGGAGATAGAACGAGAAGTGGAGAATGTGAAGGAAAATAATCATGAAGCAGGGAGAAAGCAGCCAGTGGCAGTGCGACACACCCCGGGTGGAGCCTCTACGTCCGTACACGTGAAGTGTGTGGAAAAATTAATAATCACTATATTTAATAATTATAAATGCATCAGCTCAGATAACTTTATTCGTATTACTACAGTACTAAACATGAACTATTCATATAATAACATCAGCAGATAATTAATGATATATTAACTTTGCTATATGATAATTGTTTATATCAACTTGATGGGTCAAAGACCTCATGTTTTGAAATAATGCGCTATCGATTCCAAACCTTAGTCAAGCAATGGTGTTTTTCTCCCCTCCCAGTTAAT
>JABUQX010009276.1:0-44053 GCA_015478945.1 Trachelipus rathkii | reverse complement strand
GTGTGTGCGTGCGCGCGCGCGATTCAGCTATTATTTTTCTGGCCGATACCGATACAAAGCGTATCGGTACTCGTAATCGGCGAAAGACGAGCCGTCTTTCGTTAATAATCTAAAAATGAGCCAATTATTCCTAATTTCCGGAGTGTCGTTTTTTTTATTAAAGCGTAATAGCGCGTTGAAGGCGGAAGTATAGTCGTTATACAAAAGCGTATTTAAATTCGTGAGGATTACCTTCTCGCTCCCGAGCATATCGATTAATTCGCCGTTCAATATTTCAACGCAAATTTTAAAACGGCTTTCGTTATAAACTTCGCCATCGACGATTTTTACGCACGTGATGTTGTGTTTTCTGGTCAGAAATTTTTCTTTGACGAGGATATTTTTTAAGAACCACGCGCAAGAACTTTTTTGGACGAGGAAAAACAGCCTTTGAAATCTCGGCGGGGAATACATTATCATGTTTAATATTTTCGCCTGCCCCGCATTTTTGACGCTCGCGCTACACGTACTATTAATTTCGTGAATAATCTTTCTACTCCACTTCACGTACACGTTACGATTTAAATCATCAACGAAGGGCTCGAGGAGCGCGTAGGCTACGATATCCTTCCTCCTGTTTACGAGAAAATGGGTAAAATACAACGTCATATAAAAATAAGCCCAGGTGGAGAACAAATTCGCATTCTCGTGGAACAATTCCGAGCACCTGTTGACGACGTATTTCTTAAGACGTTTTCGTTTAAAACCGGAAGGGAAATAAAGCTCGCGGCCGGTTCCGAACGTATTATAATCGTTCCTCGGAATACGAAAGCCGCCCGAAAGGAAAAGGATCGAGCAGAGAATGAGCCTAAAAACTCCCAATTTGTTTACGGTTTCCTCCGAAGACGACCTGTTCGACGACGACGACGACGAAGAGGCTTTCTTTCTTCCTCGGTGGTCGCTATCGTAGTCGTCGGTCTCGAAAATGTCGGTGACGACGTCGCAATAGCGATTGGAAAACACGCCTGCCCTCTGGTCACCCAACCGTTTTTTCAAAATTGTCGAAAATCTTTCTTCGGTCGCGAACGAGTCGAGAGTGAAAATGGTGTACATCGGCTTGGTGGACTGGTTCGTCCGATGACTCCTACCCATATGCTGGAAAACCTTGGAAGAGCTGTAAGGAAAATCGCAAAACAAATGGAGTCTTTGAGCTTTGGATTTATTTTCGTTGCTATCGTGCAAGTTTATCCCGGTGCTGCCCCTATTGCTCACGACGATCGATTTTATTCGAGGGTCGTTATTGAAAGCGTTGATGGATTTATTGAACTTTTTATTTTCCGTGTTAGGGGCGATAAAATAACAGCCCGAGTTTTTCGTATCTCGAATCTGCATGAGCGACCTGTTCGTAACTTCTTTGCAAGACTTCCTCCCGAGCCCGTTTATCACGTAATCTATGAAAGAAGCCGGCATGCACCTAAGTAACGTTTCGGGCGGGGTGAACGGCGTGAACACCCTGATTAGATTTTTTTTTTTATTGAGAGGTTCGATCATTTTTTTCGAAGAAGAAATAGGTTCTCGCTGCTGCTGTTGAGGCGGCAGATATATCGGGAGTGCGTAGCTAGATAGTTCATCGGTAACGGATATTATTAAGGAAATTGTCAGCATCGTCCTATACATATCTATGAGTTGATAAGATGTTGCGTTCGGAAAGAAGGCCGAATGGTTTCCCACGCACCCTTTTTTGTCGCTCTTACCAGCACCATCGCTATCTTCAACGACGTAATAATTTTGACAAGTCGCGCAAAACGCGAAGGGCTTTATTTCTTCCTCGCGCTCCACCTCTAAATTCTTCAGTTCCGCCAAGCTACATTCTAATAATATAAATTCCCCTATTCTTTCTAATCCTTCTTCTTCTCTTCCTCTCTTCTTCAATCAATCTTCTTCCTCTACCGACCAAGTTCTTCGGCGAGACCGCAAATGCGCGGTTGCCTCTTCTTTCTTCTCTTCCTATTGAATAAATTGGTTATTTTTTTGCTACTATTTACTAAAGCGTTATCTCCCGTGATGGAGGTAGCGAAAATTACCTTAATATTCCCGTTCCTCTCTACGAACGCCCGAAACAATTTAAGCATGTAAGAAACGCACCCTTTGCCTTTCGAATTCAAAATTAAATTTTTATAAAACAGTACTATCGCCGCTTTGAATTTCCTCCAGAGCAGATTTTTTTTCGATATTAGAAACGATCGCGCCTTTTCGAGCTCTTCGTGATTTTGTCGGACCGCTCGTTCGTCGATTCCGAAAGCGCTTAGCGCGTTTTTAATTTCGACGTCGACGTAATAAAAGGTATCGCCATCGGAGTCGAGGAACATTTTATTTTCGAGCTCCTCGCTGTCGCTTACGGCGTCGAATAACGGCGATGAAGACGGCGGTGAAGCGGTATCCTCCACGGCGGAATCGATTTTCCATTTATCTCGGTACTTCGATCGCCAAAGCTTTGTCAGGTAATTGATGTATCGATTACTCTCCGAAAAACACATTTGTATTCCGGGGTCCAATTTTAATTTTCTCATGAAACAACCCACCCCACGCATGCTTATCACCCTGCTGATGTAAGAGCCGTGGTGATACAACATTTTCAGAACCGGTTCTAAAATGGTGATCGATCCCTTGGCGGAGGAACCGTTTACGTATCGGCTTAATTTTAGAAACCTACTTTTTACTTCTTTTCCTTCCACCCCCTCCGAGGCGAGGAGCAGGAGGACGTTACCCACCAAGAATTCCACGCTCGACAAATTCGCGTCCTCCGTGAAGGGCGTGGCGCTCGTCAGAACGCAGAACGAGTATTTTTTGTACACTTTGATGAGAAAATCGCCGGCATCGGCTATATTAAACTGCTTCCAAAAAAAACCGGAAGAGGTTTCGTCCTTCTCGAGAAATAATTTTCTCGCAAACTGAACGTAATCCATATCGGGGGGTTTGCCGGCGATTATATTCTTACCGTAATACGGGGAGGTATTTCTAATGGCGTGAAATTCGTCAAAAAAAATAGCGTCGTATGTTGTGAACGACCGCCGACCTCCCCCTTCCTCGCAAACCCTTTCCTCGTTCAGAAAAGGTTTAAGAAAATGGGGTAAATTAATTTGCAATAATTTGTACGTCGTCAAGACTATGGTGGTCGCAGCGACCGCATCCGAGTCTTCGTCGTCGAATCTCAATTTCGCCGCGTCTTCTAAATCGAGATATTCGTTTATTTTATAGATATTCACCTTTTTATATATTTCCTCATTAGTAGAGCGCAACTCGTTAAAAATGTCATCGAACAACTCCGTTTTCGAGGTTACCCACAAAAAGGAGTAATCGCGTTTCGTTTCGGACCAGCGCGCGCTACTATTATGTCCAGCGCCGCTGGAAATCAGGTTGTAAACGAAGGAAGAGAGAATGCGGGTTTTACCCAGGCCCGTCCCATCCGCTAAGACGAACCCCCCCCGATTGTCCAGTTGCGGCGCTTCATTTTCTTTTCTATATCGAAAAAACTGTTTCATCATAAGCAACACCGCCGTCGCCTGAGAGCTAGAGATGTTGGTGTGAACGAACAAAGCGTGCGGCATTATTTTTTTAATATCGGGGGACAAACCGACTTTTACGAAATCCTCGCTCGTCGAAACTTTGCAAGCGTGTTCGGGGTAAAAAATCGAACTCGGCGGCGAGGGATAGCGTTGGGAAAGGAAAAGAGGCGGGGATCTTTCATCGTCGCTCGATTCCCGGAAGAATGGGCTTCTACGTTTCCCACTACGAGGAAAAATTAGGTCATTATCGGGGGGTGATTTCCTCTTTCCGTCGACCGAATAGGAATTCGCGTTGTGGATATTATTATAATCATCGTTCATGGTTTGTGGAAATTTAAATAAAAATATTTTGTAAGAAAAGTCGTTTTATTTACTTATTAATAATGTAATTTTACAATAAAAAATCGATAGTACCTAATCAGTAATGATATAATAATAATAATAATAATATTACGTAGAGCGCGAACATTTTTTTACATTCGTCCTTTATTTTTGGTTGGTTTTTAAAACTAGAGTCAGCTTTTCCTTTTCCGAATTCGATTTCGTTTCGTCGTTGAGGCTTTCGGTTTCTCTCCGATCGCGTCTTTTGTTCTTCCCTTCCGGTTGCCTTTCCTCGCCGCCGCTGCTGCCGCTGTCGTGGGGATCGTTTTTAAACTCCTCCGATTGATGTTTTCTTTTTAACGAACTTACCGCGACCGTGGTCGGTGGAGATTTCTGGAGATGCTGCGGGTGCTTCGACTTTTTAGCTTCGTCTTCTCGTTTTTTCCTCTTCGGATCGAGTTGCTTCGCTTCTTCTGGAACATCGCTACGATTAATTTCTTTCTCTTCCATCTGCCGACTGAGTGTCTCCACGTCCGGCATATCCAGTAGTCGATGTCGTTTTCGCGATTTGTCTTCGCTATCTCGCTTATCGCTCTTCTTTTTCTTTATAGCGGGTCGCTTTTCTTCCGCCGCGGTCGTCACCTCGTTCCCGCCTCCGTCTTGAGAATTTTCTTCCCAATCGCGTTGTTTCCTTTTCAAGGCATCGGACGATTGTTGTCGGTGCTGCTGCTGTATCTTTCCATGCGCCTTAATTATATCGCTAAGCTGTTTTTTACTCACATCCAAAGCGGCGGCAACGTCGCGTTCCTTATTCGAACTTCGATTCGATTCTACGGCGTTCGGTTTAGAAAAACCCGATTCGCCGTTTCGGGCGAGGGTATCTTCTTCTTCTTCTCCATCCTCTTCTTCGTCATCTTCTAAAATTTCTCCATCCTCTCTTTCGAAGAACGAACATTCGACTGCCCGACTGCCGCTGCGACCTTCTTTAGTCGCGCGTTGTTTTTCAGTTTTCGGCTTTTTCGGGGTTTTACGCTCTTTCTTGACATTTGACGCGGGTTCCAAGTAAACCCGTTCGCTCTCTTTCCTAATTTCCTCGAACTTGGAAGGTATTTGATGGTACGGCGTCTCGATCGTCTTAACGTATATAATACGTTTGCTCCAAATATCTTGTACGGTGAAAAATTCGAGGTCGCTCCAGGAACCGGACGCGAGATCAAAATCATCGCCGGCGGCGAGGTCGCGCGAGAGTTTCAAAGGTTTTGAACGTTCATCCACTCGGTATTTTTCTATATTCGCCACAAATCTGCGGTACGCTTTTGTTACTTTCTGCTTCAATTTCTTGGCTTCTTCTTCTCCTTCTTCGTCGTCGGCGGTTGTTTTGGAGTCCGTTTGAACGTTTTCCATGTACGTATCGTACCGTTCTTTTTCATCTTCGCTCAATTCACGCTCTAGAAAAACGTCGAGCGCCCGATAAAAGAATCGTCGGAACGCATTAATCCGCTCCGCGTTAACGTCTATGAAGACGGTTTTTAATTCGCGCAAACCGAATCCGTCTTTTTCCGAATCGTAATCGGCCGATTTTAGTCTCGCCTCGTATTTGTCCGCGCAATCTTTAAATAAAATGTAAAAAGGTTTATCGCGGTTCGAAAAAAGCGCGCACCCTCTTCCGCTCGGTATCTTCGATTCGTCGTATTTGTCATCGAATTCGGTTCGCAATTTTCGGTAAATGCCTTTTTTTAAATTAATTTTAGACTTGTCGATTCCCAAGATATCGGACGCGTACGACTTGAAAATATTCGATCGTCCAGCCGCCATGTTGAAGAAAGTCGTGAATGCGTTACGCTAATAGGATTGAAGAGGAGAGGGGGTGGTTTATATAAGAATTGAGAACCTATTAATTTATTTATTTAAAAACATAAATTTCATTTTTTTACACAATATTTTATTTTCCTAAATCGATTAACGTTTATAATAAATATGTTATTTTTTAAAATCGAGCGTTGTTAAAAAAAAGAATAAATAAAATTTAAGTTCGAGCGCGAGTACTTTCACGCGAGGGAACCTTCGATTATTTTTTTCTCATCGGTGATCGATAAGATGACGTCAGTCGTGACTCCCCAACAATGCGTTTCTCTGTTGGAAGTTTTGTATCATTTGAACGAAAAAACTGATCCGAACTCCCCCAAAATCGTTCTTTTGACGGGCTTACCGGGAGCGGGCAAATCCGAATTATTGAGAAAGATTCTTTCCGAAATGGTCAACGCCCAAAAAACCAAAACGTACGAAATAATGATAGCGGGCAAAACTCACGCGACCGTTAACGTCCTGAAAAATATTTTACGCGAAAACGACTTCGGATTTTCGGAAATTCCCACCGGGACGTTTCATTCCCTATTCAACTATCCCGTCAACCCCGTCAATCACACAGTCAGTCACCTATTCAAGTTCAAGGTGAACCAATGGCAAAAATTAAAATTTTTGGTAATCGACGAATTTAATCAATGCAAATCGAGCGAAATCCTATTCATCGATTGCGTTCTTCGTTTACTCCACAAAAATTACACCTGCGCCTTCGGAGGCGTAAAAATCTTGCTCATCGGCGATAACAATCAAAATAAAAGTTTCGAAACGGGCGATATTGGCGAGATCGAGGGCGAATTTTTACAATTCGGTGAGGAAGCTTTTCATATAATCATGCAAACGATAAATTATAACTACTACCAACGGGTGCGATTAACCGATTACGAGCGATTTTACAAAAGGCACCGGTACGTCGTAAACTATTACAGTAATTACATGCTGGATATAATAGGACGAGAAAATATAGAATTTTCTATCGAAGAGTGCGGACATTTGTACGCGAGAGGGGGTCCCATTAGCGTTTCGGACGAACCGCGGATTCGAAGGGAGGCGGATACGATGGTCGAGGAGTTTTCCAGTTACCTCCGAAAGTCGGCGAATAAACGGGTCGTGGCTGACGCCGTCGAAGAATTTCCCGACGAAGAAAAAGAACTCGAAGAGGACCGATACGTCGACGCGGTAACGGAATTGAGGATGTCGCGGGGAGATAACTTGTTCCGAAACCTTAAGGAAATCGACGATAAGTTAAATTACAAAATGTTCGTTTCGACGCGATGCCGAATAGTGTTCATCTATTCTTTCAAGAGGTTAAACCCGTTCGTCTCGAAGGACGGCCTTTCTTTCGGGTTGGGTTTAACCTATTTAGGACGAAACAACTTCGCCGACGCTAGATGTATTTTACCGGAATGGAAAGAATTTAGTCGCGAAAGGTTTCGGGACGCGATATCCTCTCATTTTTTAAATAGAAAAACCATAAACGAGGAACTTAAAAAAGACTATCGCGAAAATTGTTACCCGTACAACTTCTTCAACGTTAAAAAAAAATACAGCAAGCTGAACATCGCCAAAGGTAACGCTCTCTATCGGATGACGAATAACGATGGGAGAGGAACGTTAAAGTTCTTGTGCTCCACGAAGCAAACGATGAACGAGGTGGACGCGGTAAATATCGCCCTTTTCGAGGATTCGCATCAGGACTGCCTGGATAAGGCAAAACTCAACTTCAAACATTTTTCCATATCCGTTACATTCTCGGATTCGGCGTGTTCCCTTAATTCGATTTCCGACGCTAGAAAACACGATTTCGATACCGTTTTACGGCCGTTACGACTGAAACGTAAATACAACACGATAAGATTGCAACGCTTTTATGACGTGAATTCGTGGTTTTATTCGTTAAAAAGGTATATCAACAAGGAACATTGCAACGTCAACGGAATCACCCTCTTCGTCGGCATGTACGTTCGGCTAAAAAGCACCATATTTTGCCGGAGCACGGGGGAGAGGGTATGCAACGGCACTACCGGCTTCGTTTTAAAAATATCCGAAAAATCCGTGAAGATTAGGACGACGGATACGAACCGCGAGGTAAGCGTCAGCTACGCGATTGCGGATGAGGGCGATTTTAAAATCAACTATATGCCCATCAGTTCCGAAACGACGTCGACCATATATTCGATCCAAGGTCACACGATCGAACCGTCCGTGCACACGATCATCGACGTCAAAGATAAAAAAGCGTTTATCACGAAGGGATCGAATCTATACGTGGCGCTCTCGCGATTGCAAACCGCAAACTTTACCATCATGAACTCCGACGGCAGCGAGGTCGATGATATATACCGGTTGATGGACGAACACATCGAGAACGAGCACAGCGTCAAAGCGACGAATTTTTACGAAGAAATCCCCGATCTTCTTCCTATTTCACCGCCGCCACGGTCATCGCCTTCGGATTTAGAGGAGAACCCCGTCAGACTCTTTTTACGACGAGGCGCGAGCTCGTCGACGATTCAGTACTATTCCCTATCTCTGAAATTTGTAATCGAGTTAATATTAAAATTTTCGGACTCGGAGATTTTGATTTCGAAAAACTGGATAAAGGGAGTGAAGGTAGCCGAAAGCTTGAGCGCGTCAACCGCGACGGACGATGCAGGGCCGAGCCCGTACCGCTTTTCTTCGGCTCTCAAAAATTGCTTGCAAGATTTGTTCGTTTTCGAAAAAACTTCGAGGGAGAGCAACATACGTTCCGCGTCGACTTTGAAAGACGCCTTATGGAAAAACCTGGAAATCGCTTATTGCGTATACTTGAAACGTTGCGAAGAGCCTATAAACCGTCAAATAACGACGATGAAAGTGAATCGAAAAGGGGAATATACGATGAAGGTTTCGTGGGTAGTGGGTTCTGACGAAAAAGGCTTTATTTTAAACTGGAACGAATTTATAATCGTATACGCGTTTTTTTTCACCCAGACAAACATGTGCAATGACGCCGGATCCATCGTTAATTACCTTTTTCATTTTTACGAATTAGAAAACGCTTTCGAAACCCGGTTCGGATATATCTGCCCATTGACCGATGAAAACGACGACGGTGGCGACGAAGATACCGCCAAGGGCACTAAAAGCGAAACTCGGCGCCGACGTCACCCTTGTTGCGGTTTTTCGGACGCAAAAATAAGCGCGGGACCGGTTTTAATTCGTTGTAGGAAATACCCGTCTGTCGGTCGAGAAACCTCCTTCGACGACGCCGTCACGGACGATATACGCTCAACCCCGAACGTTGACATTAAGAAAAAACGTTTTGAAGAATTTAATTTTCCGAAAAGCGCTAACAAAAAAATGAAATTATGGGACGACACCGAACTTTCTAAAACCTTCTTTTCCAACGGCGGCGACGGCGACGGCGACGACGAAGACGGCGATAGCGACAGCAGCGAGAGCAAAAATATAAAATTTCGAAACGATTCCGATCAACTGAATTACAACACTCGAAAAAGCCCTAAACATTCGAAAAGTTTAATTTTTGTCACGAAAAGAGGAGAAACGGGAGCCGCCAGCGACCGCGGGAGTAACGAGAAGACGGAAAAGGAGGAAGAGCCGGAATATGAAGATGAGGAGGAAGAAACAATTGAAGCGTATTACGATTTAAACATCCAATATCGTAATTTTTTTAAATATTACGCTCAAAATTTGTGCTACGTGCTGTTCTATTATTTCAATCAAGTATTTGATACTAAAACTGAAAAAATAGGGGGCAGAGAAATCGCCTCTGTAAATTTGTACAAAAATTTATTTCACAATTTCTTTCTAGATGAAAAAGATTACGTCTCGTGCGTAGAAGATATAATTCGATCGATGCAATCGCACTATCCGAATTTATTCAATACCGATGTTAGCTCATCGTCGCATAAAATAACTTTAGTGTTGATCAGGTATAAGCTATTTCTTCACCTCCAAAAAGAAATCCTAGATGTCAAAACTAAAAGTATCTCAACTATGATCGATCGTTTAATTAGGTTTAATCTAGGATATTTCGAGGGTTTAAAAATCGGAAAAACGGCCGTATATTCGGATGCGGATATTTTAAAATCGAGCGTGGGCGAGTTGTTGGAGGGTTTGATGATAGACGTTTTCAAATCGAAGCGATGCGTTCCAGATCATTCGAATCACGCTCACTTTCTTTCTTTATACGTCGAACCTTTAATAGACGAAGGTCGCGATCGGCGGCAGCAGGAACGAGAGAAATTCACCACGTCAGGAGAATCTTTTTCGAGAATTCGGTGCGGAGAACCGTCATCTTCTTCTTCTTCCATTCCCCCTCCAAAAAAAAATATAAATATGTCGGATGTTATAATAAAAATGTTACTCGAAAACGCCTAAAAAATAAAATAATATATATATAAATATAGCAAATAAAACAAAAAGATATTTTCTTTAAAACTTGATTCATAGTATTATTATTATTATATATTATCATATCATAAAACAGACGACGGCGATTTCGTTCGTAGTAATGATATAATGTTTTTATCGACACGGAATAAATCGTTCCCGAACGACAACCCCTACCTCGACCGATATATTCGAACGCTGGAAATGTTCGATTCGATTTTACCCCCTAATCTTCAGGGAATAGAGGTGCGTAAAAAAGACGACATCAATGGAACGATAGTAGTAAGACCCTACGGGTTTAAAGCTTGGGTGAAGGACGGCGTGATATACAACTACCCGATCTACATCGACATCGCGTTGAGACAGGCTAAATGCCCGGGTGAAAACGATACCCTAGTCAACAAATTTATACCAAACGACCCGTTTCAAAAAGTTCCTCTGTGGAGAGACGCGTGCCGCCCGGTATTTAGAGCCGTTCAAAAGTCATTTTCGGATTACGAACGTATCTTCTTTCCCTTAAACGTGGTGGAAAAACGACTCGGAAAACCGTCCAGAAGTATCGAGGAGGTAGAATATTACTCGTTCGTTTTGGAAAAGAAAATTTTAAAAGTTTACAACCGCGTTCCGTCGAAAACAACAAAAAACGAGGTGGGAGACGGTACGTGATCGTAAAACACTATCGGGTCACGAAAAAAATTTTTAGTTCACTCAATTAATTAGCGGTATCCTCCCTTCTTTAAAATTATAGAAAAGAATAAATAAAATTTTTTTTTTATCGTTAAAAAAATAGTTGGATATCGATATTTTTTTCTCAGCTAATACTAAAATTATAACCGTCGTCCTCATCCTCCTTTTAATACATTATCACCTTTTAATACCTTTTAATACATTAATCATGGCGACGGGTGGCGCCGCCACCGCTGCTGATGGTACGGCCTCGTTGAAACTCAAGGTTTACGAGCTCGTAGTGTTGGATAAGAATTGTTGCGTGGTTCAATTCGACTCTGGGATTCATCAAAACGCGATCGCCCAACTGATGGGAAAAGGCGCCCTAGCATTCGAACCGATCGGGTGTCTTCGTCCGGTTTTTCCGAAAGATAGTCCCGCGACACCGAAGTGTTACATCGAAAAATGTTCTACTGTCGCGTCGCTCGACGAATTTTTGTTCTTCGAAACGGATTTCGAAAAACTGAAATCGCGATTTAGAATCGCGTTACGAAATTCGAAGGGTGACGATCTGCAATTGCCGTTTACGATAGTTAAAATAGATAATTTCGTCGATTTACAACTACTTTATGAGCGAATAATTCCGCGCTGGGGATACCACATAGTAAAAAGCTATACTCGTTTTCGGGAAGGAGAGGAATGGCGGTTGGAGTGCGAAAGATACAAATTAATTCAAAGCCTTTCGACGATGCTAGAGCTGGTCCGAATCGGGTATTCAAACTGGGAGCGAGAAATCGTAAAAAATTTGAATAATACGTCGTTTCAAAAGAGGGCGCTGCTATTTAATCTGAAAGGCAAAAAGTACAAATGCGAAAAGGCAATTTGGTCCATCTACCAAAAATTCGAGTTGCACGCGCGACGAAATCGAAACGAAGTTTGGGACAACGTGGGAAAGTCGTTAGCGCATTTTTTAGACATTTTTACCCCCGACGTGAAAAATTCGGTTTCTCCTCCCCTCGACGAAGAAGACAAGCTCGAGTTCCTCAAAATTCTGAAATCCGCTTCGGGGGATATAGGGAACCTCACTGAAAAGGACGTCTCCGATAATAAGTGCGCGATGACGTACGATTCCCCGATTCGCGATTTTCTCGACCCTTACTTGCCCGAAATACTACTAAACCTAGGACCGCGTTATTTTTGCTACTGTTTTACCATGACCGGTATTCCGATTAGGATTTTGTGGGATTCGCCGAGCGAAAGAATCGTCGAATATTCGTGGGGTCTGAGGGCCGCGTTAATCGACGACTATTACGATAAAAACAATTACGCTATCTATAGTAATATCGCGCTAGATTCCAATCCCCATCAAGACGAAAGACGAACGCTAGTCGCTAGGCCGAATAAAGGTACGAGTTTCAACGCGATCGTACCCGTTTTTACGCCGAAACTTTCCCGCGTAATAAGACCCCTCCTCCGTACCAAGGTGTTCGCGTGGCTTTGTACGATGTGCGTTTTAAAGGATCCCGAGAGTGTCGATTATTTCGCCCACTTTTTCGCGTTGATATTAGCGTGGATAAAATTAGCCGCAATCGTCGATCGTTCAAACCGCGTCAAAGAGATACTAAAATTAGTAGTCGATACCGCCAACGCTTATTTACGTTTCAACGATTATATCATATACGGGAATGCGCTAATCGATTGGCCGGAATTAACGCTGAGGAAACGCGCGCGAGGTAAAACCGGTACTAAAAATTTTCAATTTCAATCGGAGAATTTAATTAAACCCTTGTATTTCGTATTCGCCCGACAAAATGAACTAGAAAGAAAGGTCGTAATAAAATTAGTGACGTTAATAGTTCGCGAATTTTTCGACCGAATGATAAAGGCCCTAAGGGAACACAATTCTTTAAAAATCGTGAAAATACTCCTTTTCACCACGATGTTGAAATTCGACTTCGAAGACGGTAAGCGCCCATCCCAAAAGTGCGTATCGGACCTTTACGCGAAATATAGCCGATCGCTTTTCGAAGAGTTCAAAAAAGACCGAGAAAACGATCACGAAAACGACGACGACGTCGAAGACGCGAAGCTCTTAAAATTTAAGCTGAAAAAGTTTTGCGAAAGACGCCCCGTGGATTTCGATTACGATGTCGAATTGAACGAAAACTTCGTATTTTACTTCGTGGACCAAGAAAATATAGGGGGTTTCGATTTACTCGATTTGAAAAACGCGGCCCTTAATTTACTGAAATTGTCGACCGAAGACGTCGACCAAATTTTCGACCATAAAGAGTTATTCCGCTACGCGTTTCAACTTTTAACGACGAAGAACGATTGTTTAGAAACGCGATTGCGTGATTGCGTAACTCCTTTCGAGCGGGCGCGCGAGAAGGTCGTTTCCGAAATAAACGAAGGATTGAAAGAAAGCGCAATCGAGGGAGCCGTTGAAATAATAACGAATCTCAAAATGAGTGGGTTTAACGGCGGAATTCGACGACTCGTATCTTCTTTATGATAAGACTGTGAATGAGAAAGAACCGTTATTCGGAAAACCGAAAACTAGAGGAAAAAATACACAGCGGAATATTACTACTTTCGCTATTTAATGATAATTTTTAAGGAGTTAATACTAGCGTTAGGGGTTACGCATCGAGAGCTCGTTCAGGAACGTAGGATTTTTTTTGAAATTTTATAACAACCAAGCACGCATGAACCGAGTTGCAGAGGAAACGATGAATCGATTGCGAAATAGCGATAATAGAGTTTTTGAGGTAGGTAAATCATCAGCATCTCCGTTCTGGAATAAATAATTAGGAAAAAAATTAAGCGAGAAAAGACGGCGACCCAAAGAAAAGCTAATATCGGTAGCGCTTTTAAACAAGTTTTTCTCTCCAAATTATAAGTCACCATATCCGTTCAATAAATTTTAAAAATATTGTTTTAAAGTTCTGCAAAACTATCGCCAGAAGAAAAAAACAGCGGTATCAGAGAACGCATGACAATTCCCCTTTTCCTAATTTCATGATTGCACAAGTTGTGAAAATATATACATAAACGGTCATGAATTGATAAATCTTGCATCTTGAACAAATATCAGAAAGTTTTACTTCCCCCTTTTATAAATAGTAAAATATTATTTATATATTTTGATTCGTTCTCTGAGTAGTAACGCGTGCGACGAGACCCACTAAATGAAGCTCGAAATAAACGAAGCATCTTTAATTAATGACACGCCAAGAAATTCAAACCGAAAATAGTCTCATTTGTCTGCGGCTGTGATGAATCGATTGAGACGCGTCGGAAGAATTTAATTTATTTTGCCGAGGCGTGCCTCTGTTTAAGCACACATCAATCTGATAAAAAAAAAGTTTATTTCCTTTGTTGCGTGTAATTTTTTTAAAACGGTGTAAAAAACACATTAAATAAAATCAATTTCGAATATATATATATATATATATATATATATATATATTTTTATATATATATATATATAATATAAATATATATTTATATATATATATATATATATATATATATATATATATATATTATTTCATTTATGCAAACGAAATAGAATAATAAAATTAACGAGCGATATGCGATATTCATTCGCGCTACATTAACAACCAATCGCAGTGAACATGGGATGGTTAAACGATTATTCAAAAATGATTAATTTTTAATCTTTATTGTAATAAATAAATTAATAAATTAATAAGTGTTAATTTACGATAGCTCTATATATAAACAATCCCCTGGCTTTTCGGTCGTCACACTCATTCTCGACTTCAAGAACAAACATGTCTGAAGAAATCGCACCCTCAACGCAAAACTCGCCATCCCAGGAAAAACTTCCGAGAGCTCCCTCCAACATGAGCCTCGATGACGTGGTTTCCTTTATTAAAAGCGGAAGATGTCAAAACGTAATCACGGTAGCCGGGCCCGAGATATCTACTCCTTCAACTGAAATTCTCGTCAATATGTCTCCGACCGGCCAAATATTCAAGAATATAGACAAATACGATGAAAACCACGAGTTACCATACCCCCTAGCTATATTCGAAATGGATTTTTTAAAAAAAAACCCGAAACCCTTTTTTAAATTGGTTAAGGACTTCTTCCCGCCAGACCTGAAACCTTCTTCGGCGCACTACTTTTCCAAACTGCTTCACGATAAAGGGATCTTGCTGCGACACTACACGCAAAATACAGACGCGTTGAATACGTTAACCGGGCTTCCAGTCGAAAAAGTTGTAGAATTACACGGCTCGTTTCGTGCGAACCATTGCGTTTCGTGCGGAAAAGAATTTACGCGAAAATGGATGAAGGAAGAGCTTTTCAAAGATGTCATCCCCACGTGTTCCGATTGCGGAGTGGGTGTTGTGAAACCTGATCTCGTTTTACTCGACGAGCCTATATCGGCCGAAAAATACTCGGAATACGTCGATGACTTTAAGAATTGTGATCTAGCGATTACGATAGGGACCGATCTAGCCGCTACTGCTATCGCTCCCCTGAATCCTAATGCGCTGCGCCCTTGCACTCGGCTCTTAAATATTCAAGAACTACAGGAATCGGAAACGCCAAACATAAATTTAAGCCTCATTGGCGACTGTGACTGTGACGAGAACTGTAAAAAATTGGCAGAAAAACTGGGGTGGGGCGAGGACTTAAAAAAATTGTTAGAAGCCTAACCTGTAAATAATGTATAATTTTCTTTGATTTGTTTTTTCCTTATTGTTGAACGATTGATCTATTCTCTTTGTATTTAGTGATTTTAATGTAATAAAATTATAATTCAAAAATTTTGGTGTTATTTGTTTTGTTGTTCGAATTAAAGAAAATTTCATTATCTTCGAAAATGCCTTATCTCATCTGGCGAGCGTAGCGAGCCCCCTCCGCATGCGTCAGCACGTGCTCGAAGACAAGCCTTGCTCCGTCAGGAGCAATTAATTTTTAGCATGCCATTTTCGCGAGCCGATTTCATCTCCACTTTGTGTAGATGATTTAGCGGCCAAAAAACTGTTGTTTAAAGCGACCAGCGAACGTGGCGAGCGTAGCTAGCGAAGTGAGCCAAATAGCCAATAAATAATTTTTAGAAGTAACTAAACTAAAAGAAATTAAAATTAACGCACGACTCAATTTCCTTCGGAAACGTTGTTGCTGCATAGTGTCGTTACGTAAGAGCCCCCCAAAAAATAACTTTACGCGTTTATAATCAACTTTTTATGCTTAGAACATCGCTAATCGATAGAATTAAGGACAACGAAAAAAATAATTATAAAAATAACACGTGTATGTTATCGAGTGATTTAATAACATATTATATATTTTTTTTATATATAAATTATCTTCTTAAAAAGCCAAACTTCTATGATAAATATATTTTTAGGGATAACTAAAGTTAATATTTTCCTAAAAACAAAAGAAAAAAAAGATAACAAAAAAACGTGGAGAACTGTTGTTTCGTATTGATTGGATTTTATATTTGCATGAATTTAAGACAAAGAAAAAAAAAACAATTATATATATGCGAATACCTGAATATCAATTCTTTTTTAAAAGTCCCCATTTACGCTTCGATCGGGGCACAAAAATAACGTTACATTTTTACTTCTCGGGAGGATGATGCAAAAAAAATTTTTCGTTCCCTTAAGCGAGTTTTATTTCGAGGGCGATTGTTACTAATATATCATTTATTATTTTGTTTCTAGCTTAAGTCTCCATTCAATTACAGTTTTCTACGAAAATGAAATTTTGTAGAAGGTAACTTAACAAAAAAATTATAAAAAAAAACCATCCGCACGACGCCCATTTCCCTCGAAAACGTCGTTGTAATATAGTTGACGTTTCGGAATTGCCCAAAAAATAATGCAACTACGTTTAGAATACCATTTTTTACTTGTGAGAAATCGTTGGAGCGTATTAATCGTTCCGATTTTTGAGGAAAAAAAATGAAAAGTGATGAAATGATTGAAAATTAGGAAAATTAAGAATAGAAAAATAAACATTATGCAATGTGAATACACTAATATCAATTCTATAGTATACATATCTCGACGTAAGAAATCTTTAAGGGTCCCCCACTTACGCTTCGATCGGGCACAAAAATCTTTAATTATATTATTCTCTCTAAATGTGGCAAAATAAATTTTTCGTTCCCAAGCGAATTTTTTTTTGAGAGGGCGGAGTGTGCTTTAATATATATTATATTCTTTTTTAATTTAAGTTCTCCTTAAATTCAGTTTTTCTATGAAAAATTAATTATTAGAGGTGATCGAAACAAAAATTATTATTTAAAAACTACGCACGACCCACCATTTACCTATAGGCGTTGTAGCGATTTATTTGCATCAGCTTTAACATTAACGTAAAAAAAGAATTAAAGGTACCCCTCATAAGGTTCACCGGGGAACGAAAAAACGTTATTCGTCTACTCTTCGTCAGTTAAAGACGTAAAAATAGTTCCATTAGTGAGTTTCATCGGAACCGGCGGAACCGTTTATAACTCAAGAGGTCTAAATCAAAATCGATCTCCAAAAGTCGACCTCGGAAGAAAATTTTGAACTCTTTTATCTAAATAAACAAATATTCTAAATACTAACAACAACATTCGACCTATAAACAAAGGATAGCAGCAAATAAACAGTCAAAACAGCACTAATCATAAATAGATTAATCAAACGCTGTAACGATATTCAATCACATGGAAAATTATTGCCGTAATATGATCAGCTTCCTCCCGCAGATACAGTTTATCTACTATGTCCACTCGCAGACAAAGTACATCGACTAACTAATAAACCTCAATAAATTGCGCCCAGCATAGAGCGACACGGCCTCGAATTTGAATCCTCGCGATGATCGTCATGGTATAACGACAAAGATCAACAAATCCAGCTAATATTTGAGAGAAAAAAAGCCGAAAAGTTCACGAACTAAAGTTATGCAATGAAGAAGAATAGGAACAATTAAAAACCATAGGAAAAAATAAACAACTTAATGATATGTGAAATACGTGCACAATATCAGATATACCTACATACCAAATATTCAATATCGAAACGGTAAGAATCTAATAAACAGGTCAAAACACCTATCAAGGCTAATCGCTCGGGGCACAACAAAATAAGAACAAGATATAGCACATTATTTACTTCTTTCGGCTGAGAATGTTGCCAAATAAAATTTTCACCGTCGTAATTAAGCTGAGTTTATATTATATATCGAGGGACGCAGTGCTTGCCATTCCACATAATCGTATCCACAATTATCCCTACCTCTAAACATATAATTAACACCATTCCGCAAATAATTCTGCGAGAGAAACACGAACACCATAACTTTTATCTCCAACATGTTGCCACAACCTGCACGGACTGACAGATCTCATTACCCGACAAAAAAAAACAGAATGTTATAATCCTTGAATTAAGAGCCGCCAAATTACGGCCGGAACTTGAAACACGCGCTTAGCGAACAGCAATTGATCCGCATATAGGAGCAAGAGATGCACATAGCATCTCAATAAAGAAATGCATGATACTCATTATCAATACTTTTAAATTTAGAATAGAACACTCAAAGTTGCACAGAAAACAGTTTTTAGACCGGGTAACCTAAACACAAAGAAAAACACTTCATCATCACACTCGAACGACCCCACTGACTTCCCTAGTAGGACATATATGAGCCATTCTCTCTCTCACATCTCATTACCAACAGATAACGAGATCAAAATACTAACTTAAAAGGTACCCCTCCTCACGGTTCACTCGGGGCACGACAATAACGATTACTCCTCCTACTTTTCGGCAGATGGTTGAAAAATAAAATTTTTTGTCGCGAGTTTTTTTTCGAGAGGAAACAAAAAAAAAAACAAAAAAAAAAATTACGGATCTAGCTGTAAAGAATTGCAATAATAAAGTATATTCACATATTGAATTATTTTTTTCTTCGTTCTTAATTTTTTTCATAAGAAAAATATTTTATTAAAACTATACAACCAATAATTATACGATTAATTATTTTATTCTTGGTGAAGAATTGAATTCAAGTTCTTCGATTAAATATTTTTAGAGGTAACGTTAATAAAAAAAAATAATAAAAATATTGCACAACGCCCATTTACCTCGGAAACGTCTTCTTCGTCATATAGTGACTTTTCGTAAAAGCCCAAAATAAATAACTCTAAACGCGTTAGAATCCATTTTTTACGCTGAAGAACGTACGTAAGGGTAATAATACGAGTTCTCAAATAGTGAACGTTTTCAATCGGAACCGTTATACTCAAAAGTGTCTAAATCAAATCGATTCTCCAAAAAGTCGACCTCGTGGAAAAATTGAAATTTGTCTTCTTCGTAATTTTTAAATTAATACCTGTCGACTTATAAACAGTGCTACAGGAAAAACGGAACTATAAATAATATTAATACGCTTAACGAAGAATTCATCCTGAAAAATATTGCACGTTTGATCGTTCAGAGGTCGTTGTTTTATTGGGTAATTGAGAAACGTCTTCATATGTATAGTGACCGCCGATAGGTAGGGAAACCCGGCCTCGATTAACCACATACGAGGATACGGTCTCGGTAATTACGAAACGTCACTATCGTTTTTTGAGGAAAAAAACGAAAGTCAACAATAAATCATGATGAAAAATTAGGAAAAATTAAGAACAAAGAAAATAATAAAAAATAACACAATTAATGAATTAATAAATGAAGTATCAATTCCATAATAAATATCGACGTAAAGAAATCCTAAAGGTCCCCAATTACGCTTCGATCGGGGCACAAAGAATACGTAACTTTTTTACTTATTCGGGAGATGCTGCAAATAATTTTATCCGTTCCTTAAGCCGAGTTTTTTCGAGGGCGAGTGTGCTTTTATATATTATTATTATATTTTTTTTAATTTGCTCCAAGAACAATCGTTTATTCTATGAAAAATTAAATTTATTACAGGTTAAAAAAAAACAAAATTAATTATAAAAACTACGCACGACCCCCACATTTATCCTATAGGCTTATTGACGCGATTTGGTTTTGCTACACTTTTAAACCAATAACGTAATAAAAAAATACATTAAAGGTACCCTCCTACGGGTCACTCGGGGCACGAAATAACGCGTTATCTCTACTATTTCGGGAAGATGTGAGAAAATAAAAAATTTTTTTCCTTTAAGCGAGTTTTTTCCCAAAGAACCAAAAAAAAACACAATTACGGAATCTAGCCTGTAAAGAAATGCTAAAATAAGTTATTCAATATTAACAGATATTTATTTTTTCTTCGTCCTTAATTTTTCTTAAATTTCTTAATTATTACCTTGCTATTCACACTATATTTATTTAACAGATTTAATTATTTTTTAATAGTTTAGTCTCCTTAAATTCCATTTTCTTCGGTAAATAATTTTAGATGGTAACAATTAAAAAAAATAAGTAAAAATATTGCACTAAAAATAATTTAAATACAAAATGTTCCTCGTCATATAGTGACGTCTCGTAAAAGCCCAAAATAAATTCGCATCTACGCGTTTAGAATCATTTTTCTTCCGCTTAGAACGTCGTTAGCCTCGAGGAAGGAAAAATGACATTTTTATTTCTTCAATTTTAACTTATACGCTTTCGACTTGATAAACGGTACAGAAATAAACGGAAACTATAATTAATATAATAAATAAACCTCAACGATAGTTCATCCCTGAAAAATATTGCCGTTTGATCGGTCTCGAGGTCGATTTTTATGGTATCGAGAAACGTCTATATTTATAGTGACAGCCGTAGAAACCCGGCCTCAATTGAACCCCTACGAGGATCGTCTCGGTAATTACGAAGCGTCACTATCGTTTTTTGAGGAAAAAAAACGAAAAGTTCACAGATAAAGTCATGGCAAAATTTAGAAAAATAAGAAACAGAACAAGAAAAGCAATAAGAAAATTATATACTATGTGGATTCCGGTATACCGGGGCGTAATATAAATATCGCGACGTAAAAAAATCTTAAAGGTCCCCACTTACGCTTCGATAACGGGGCACAAAATAACGATCAACTTTTTACTTCTCGGCGAGATGTATGCCCACAAATAAATTGTTCGTTCCATTAAGCGAGTTTTTTTTTCTAGGGCGAGTTTGATGCTTATATATATTAATTTATTATTTTTTATTAATTTAGTCATCCCCTAAAATTAAGTTTTCTATAAAATTTATTTTTGGATGAAACTTAAACAAAAAATTTAAATTATAAAAACTACGCACGACCCCATTTCCTATAGGCTTTGAGCGATTTTTTGCTACACGTTAAAAATTAACGTAAAAAAAAATAATTAAAAGGTTACCCTCCTTACGGGTCACTAGGGGCACGAATACGTCTACTACTCTACTTTCGGGAGATTTGAAACAATAAATTTTTTGTTCTTAAGCGAGTTTTTTTTCCGAGAGAAACCAAAAAAAAAAAAATACATGTAACGCTTTACAAAACACTGGCAGACCACAAACAAACCAACATCCACACATCTCTCATATTCCACCAACAAAAAAATTAATTGCTAAATAATAAGTAATGATTACATTTTGAGATTTATCTTTATTTTTTCTCTTCGCTCCTTCATCGTTTTTCTTTAAATTCCTTTAATTAATTTAACCCATGATCTATTACTATATTTATTTACATTAAAATTTTATAGTTTTAGTCTCCCATTAATTCCATTTCTTCGAATAATAATTATTTAGACGGAACTAAATTAAAAAAAATAATAAAAATATGCACGACGCCGCATTTAGCCTCGGACATACGACATTCAACTGCGGTCATTTAATGACGTTTTCAGACTAAACCAAGATACACAGCAACAGATAACATAAAAACCCTCAACCATACTACCAACAACCCAACGCGATAAATCCCATTTTTTCGCTAGAACGATGGCAATATCCAAGCGTATAAAGTTACAATGCAGTGACGTTTTCATCATCCGGAAAACCGTTTATAACTAAAAGGCGTCTAATCAAAATACGATCATCCAAAAAGCGCTCGGGAAAATTGAGAAATCTTTTTTTTTGAAATATTTAACTTATACCTCTCGACTATAAACGGTACCAGAATTAAACAGGCACTATAGTAATATTAATACGCTTACAGATAGTTCATCCATACTTGAAAAATATTTTAACTTTGAGCGCCCCGAAGCCGTTTTTTATGGTCTCAAGAAAACGTCATATAGATTATAGTGGATCGCACAAATACCCTCCACCGGTAGAGGAAACCGGCGCTTCAATTGGAACCCCTAGCGAAGGATCGTATCCGTCATTACAGAACACGTCACATATCCGTATTCTTAGAAACGAAAAAAACGACACCAGTTACACGAGAATAAAGTCATGATTGAAATTAGGGAAACTTAAAGACAGACTAGAAAAAAAATAAAACAATTATGATATGTGAATACCTGAAACTTTTTACTTCTCGGGAGATGTAATACCAAAATAAAATTTTTCGTTCACTTAAAGCTGTTTTTGAATCTAGTGTGGCTTCTAATAATTATGTATTATTTTTTTTAATTTAGTCTCACTTAAATTCAGTTTTCTATGAAAAAATAATTTATTAGAGGTAACCTAAACAAAAAATTAATATAAAAAACTCTGATTACCCCCCTTCCTATAGGCTTTGAGCGATTTATTTGCTAACACCTTAAAAATTAACGTAAAAAAATAATTACAAGGTACCCTCTACAGTTCATCGGGGCACGAAGAAAGTGTACTCCTCTTACTTTTCGGGAGATGATGAAAAATATAATTTTTTTGTTCCTTAAGCGAGTTTTTTTCCGAGAGAAACGAAAAAAAAAAAAAATTACGGAATCTAAGCCTGTAAAGAAATGCTAATAATAGGATATAAATATGGATTATATTATTTTTTTCTTAAATTGGGGTTTGCCAATTTTTCTTTAAGAATTCTTATGGTATTCAGCCTCTCGTATACTACTATTTATCTACATTAAATTAATTTTTTTAGCTTTAGTCTCCCTTTTAAATATCCATTTATCTTCGCATTAAATAACTTTTAGAGGTAAACTAAATCTAAAAAATAATAAAAATATTGACGACGCCATTTACCTCGGGAAACGTCCTCGTCATATAGTTACGTTTCGTAAAAGCCCAAAATAAATCCTCTACACGATATTGAATCCATTTTTTACATAGAACGTCGAATAAGCGTAAATAATAAGTTCAAAATAGTGACGTTTCATCGACCGTTTATAACTCAAAGGCTAAATCAAAATCGATCTCCAAAAAAGTCGACCTCGGGAACAAATTGAAATTCTTTTTTTTTTGAAGAATTTTAACTATAAATATACTAGTCAGATATACGGTACAGATAAACGCACTTAAATAATTAGATTATTACGCTGAACGATAGTTCAATCCTCTGAATATTTCGTTTGATCGTATCAGAGGTCGTTTTTATTCGGTAATCGAAACGTCATTATATCTATAGTTGACGCGTGAGGAAACCCGGCACTCGCATTGACATAGAGAGATATCTCCGGTAATTACGGAAGCTCACTATCGTATGTTTGCAAGAAAAAACGAAAAAGTTCACAGATAAAGTCATGATGAAAATTAGAAAAATGTAAGAACAGAAATAAAAAATAAACAATTAATATATTTAAATTCCATTCTAATATCAATTCTTTAATAATAAATATCGACGTAAGAAATCTTAAAGTCCACCACTTACGTTGGTCAAGAGCCACAACATACGTAATTTTTATTCTCGGAGATGTATTGCAAAATAAATGTTTCGTTCTTTAAGCGAGTGTTTTTTCGAGGAGGCGAAGTTGTGCTTTATATATATTTTAATTATTTTTTTATTCACCTCTCCCCTAAATTCAGTTTTCTATGAAACAATAATTTTTGAGAGGTAACACCGTAAACAATCACAATTAATATAAAAACTCGCACTACGCCCCCCCCATTTCCCGGTATGGTGCTGACAGCAGATCTTTTTTAATCACTACACTATTACGAAAATTAACGCTAAAAAATAATATCAAAGGTACACCTCCTACGGAGTTCACTCGGCGAAACAAGACGAGGACACGAAAACACGTTACTCACCTCATACTTTCATAAAGGGAGATGGTGAACAAATAAATTTTTCCTAGTTATCCCTTAAAGACGAGTCTATGTAATTCCCGAGAACGAACCAAAAAAAAAAATTAAATACGAGAATCATATGCTAAGTAAATAATTGCTCAATAAAACGTTATTCACATAATTGGAATATTATATTTTATTCTTCGTTCAATTAACTTTATCGACATTTAAATTCTTAATTATCTTATCAAATAATCCACAATACACTTACTACTATACCATTAATCTTATACACAAACTAATAGATTAATATACTTTTATTGTTGCAGTTCCCCTTAAAATTCCACAGATTTTCTTCCGCATAACAATAATTTTTTCGAGAAGTGAATAAATTTAAAAAAAATAATTTAAAAATATATGGCACGACGCCAGTTTTACCTCTTTAATATTCGTTCTCGTCATCATAGAGACAGATTGTGTCGTAAAAAGCCACAAAGCATAAATCCTACGCGATTAGATCAAATTCTTCAAAATTACGCTAATAGAACTCAGTTAGCGTCCCCAATAATAGGTCAAAATAGTGAACAGTTTCAGCGGAACGCGTTTATATCAAAAGGTCTAATCAAAAATCGATCTCCAAAGTCGGACCGGAAAAATTGAAAATTTTTTTTTGAAATTTCACTATTACTTCGACTATTAAAACGGTACAGAATAAACGGCACTATAATAATAATTAAGACGTTAACGATAGTTCATCCCTGGAAAATATTTGCCGTTTGATCGCTCGACAAGTCCGTTTTTTTGGTAACTGAGAAAAGTAGTATATATATTAGATGAGCGCGTAAGAGGAAACACCCGGCATTAATTGAACCCCGACGAGGATCGTCCCAGCGGTAATTACGAACGCACTATCGTATTTGAGGAAAAAAACGGAAAAGTCAGAGAATAACAGTCATTGCATGAAAAATTACAGGAAAATTAAGGAACACGCAAACTAAAAAAATAAACAATTAATGATTATGGATGACTACCTGAAACTTATTTTTACTTATCATGGGAGATGGTTACAAAATACAATTTTAGTTCCTTCTAAGCTAGTTTTTTTTCGAGGGCAAGAGTGCATGCGTTATATATTATTATTTTATTTATTTTTATTATAGTCTCCTTAAAATTCAATAGCGGTACTAAAAATAATTTATAGAGGTAACTAAACAAAATTAATAATAAAAATAACGCACACCCCCATTCTTAGCTTTGAGCGATATTTTTGCTCACTTTAAATTAACGATAAAAAAAATTACAGGTACCTCCTACGGTACACTCGGGGCACGAAATAAAAAGCAACTCTCTACTTTGTCAGTACTCCCGCTCTGGTGAAAAAATAAATGTTTTCCCAACTAAGAATTTAGAGTTCGAAGAGAAACAAAAAAAAAAAAATAATTACGGAATCTAACCTTGTAAGAATTGCTAACATAATAAGCTATTAAATCTTTGTTGCAAGGGTGCACTCACCCTTAATTTCTTAAATTTCTTAAATATATATATAATCACTTACATATATTTATTTACAATTAAATTATTTTAATAAGTACTATCTATAATCGAACCCCATTAATTCTATCGATAAATAATTTTTAGAGGTAACTAAATTAAAAAATAATAAAAAATATTCGCTAGGACGAATTTTAAACTACGGAAAACGATTATCCCTCACTATAGTACGTAATTCGTAAAAGCCCCAAAAAATAAATCACTCATAAACGCGAATTACGAATCCATTTTTACGCTCGAATAAACGTAAACTTAAGCATCGTAATAATACTCAATTAGTGCGTTTCATCGGAACCGTTTATAACTCAAAAGGTTTAAATCAAAATCGCTCTACCAAAAAGTACGACTCAAGGAAAAATTTGAAATATTTTTTTTACTGAAATTATTTTAAACTATATACCTTCGACTAGAAACGGATACAGAAGAAACGGCCACTACATATAATAAACTCTAATTACGACATATAACGAAATAGTATCAACTCCCTGAAAAATAACTTTTCCGATTTGATCGTTCGAGGTCCGTTTTGATGAGTATCGGAGGAACGTCATTTATCATATCGATGACGACACGTAAGCAGCGAAACCGGCCTCGTTGACCCTACGAGGAATCGTCGTTTCAGGTAATTACGAAAAACGTTCCACTATCGTATTTTGCAGGAAAAAAAAACGAAAAGTTCACAGAAAGATCATGAATGCAAAAATATATGAGAAAAATTAAGAACAGAACATAGAAAAAACATAAACACACTTAATGATATGTGATACCTTAATTCACTTCTTATATAAATACGACGCTAAAGAAATCTTAAGGTCCCATTCGCTTCGGTCGCGGGCCACACAAAATAACGATTAACCTTTTATTTCGGGAGGAATGTTTGCAAAATAAATTTTTCTTTCCTTAGCGAGTTTTTTTACGAGGCGCGAGTGTGCCTTCTATCTAATATATACTTGAAATATTAAGTGCCAAAACAACCGTCCCCCTTTTTCAACGACCCCCTTCTCTCATCATCAGCTTTTTTCGGGCAGCTATTCTGCCCGAGTAAAAAAACACTGCAGACGATAGCGAGCACACTCAGACCAGGCGCAGTGGAGTGACGCCCAACGGACCACATTAATTAGCCCTATTTATACAGTAGCTAAATTATCGGTTAAAGAAAGATACATCTGTTCTGGCGCAATAAATAATTCTCCACTTATAATATACACACCTTATCTCACACACACTCTAGACAGCAATTGTTACTGCCGATTAAAACCAACGGCGAACGTAGCGAGCGCAGCGGAGCGAAAAACATAGTGAGATCACCAGCAATTCATCATTGCCTCCTTTCTTGACCCTTTTTCATACCCTGGCGATTGCTCCAGACGCCGGAGACCAAAGACTCGCACAGGATAGATACATATTGATGGAGTCAAAGATCTCGTTGAAACGAACGGAAGCTTTTGGCTCCCAAAGTAAGAAATAAATCTCATTGATATATATCTTTATCTATTTTTATTCTAATAATACTATTGATATTAAACATAGCCTTTTTCGATCCAGGTATTTGTCGACCCTTTTTCATCATCGTCGAAAAAACCATAAAACACCCCAAAAAAACCACTTTTTTATTAACTTTAATATATAGTTTTTTTAATACTTATTATTGCTTTTATTTTTCAAAATTAACTATATTCTAACAGAGTCAGACATCGCAATGCAGCTAACGGAAAGACTGAATTTATTTATTTAAATATAGCTTAATCTTAGGTTAACTGCTTTTTTGGTCTTCACTCATAACTCTGTTCTGGCCATAATAATTACCAGTTTTTTAATCACTATATTTTGGAATTTATCTGCGGTAAAACCAACGAGCGAACGAGCGCAAGCGTAAGGAGAAGTGAGATCACCGCATTATCATTGCACTCCTTTTGGCCCTTTTCATCCTGGCGAGCGGGCGAGCGAAAAGCGAGCGAAGTGAGCCGTTGCGAGTGCCGCAGCACTACGCTCGAGGCAAGCCCTAACGACTTGCTTAGGAAGAGAAGACGTCCCAGCGACGTTGGATAGTATAAATTATTCATCTATTTTTTTAATTTTAGTTCTCTGAAGATCAGTTTTCTATTGAAAAATAATTTTAGAGGGAAATAAACAAAAATTTAATATACAAAACTACGCACGACCCCCAATTCCTATAGGCTTTGAGCGATTTTTTATTACACTTTAAAAATTTACGTAAAAAAAAATAAATTAAGGTACCCCTCTACGGTTCACTCGAGGCAGAAAACGTTACTCGTCTACTCGGAAGAGATGGTGAAAAATAAATTTTTTGTTCGTTACAGGATAAGCGAGTTTTTTTTTCCGAGAGAAACCAAAAAAAAAAAATATTACGGAATCTAAGTCTGTAAAGAACATTGCTAATAATAAGTTATCCACATATTGGATATTTATTTTTTCTTACGATTCTTAAAATATACTATAAATTCATTAATTATTTATTCATGATCTATACTATATTTATTATACTTAATTAATTTTTTATGTTTAGTCTCCCTTAAATTCCATTTTTTCATCGTTAAGACAATATAAAAATGATACATAATTAAAAAAAATAAATAAAAAATATTGCACGACGCCCATTTACCTCGGAAACGTTCTCGTCATATAGTGACGTTTCGTAAAAGCCAAAATAAAATCACTCTACGCGATTAAGAAATCCATTTTTATACGCTTAGAACGTCGTTAAGCGTAATATTAGTTCCAATAGTGACGTCTCATCCGGAACCGGTTATAACTCAAAAGGTTCTAAATCAAAATCGATCTCCAAAAAGTCGACCTTCGTTAAAAATGTTAAATTTCTTTTTGAAATTTTAACTATACCTACGACCTAATAAAACGGATTAAGAAATAAACGACACTCAGTAATAATAATTAATACGACTTGAGCACGATACGCTACTTCCTGAAGAAAGTAATTGCCGTCTTTGATCCCGCTCGACAGGTCCGTTTTATCCCGGTAATCGAGAAACGTCATTGATATATATAAGTGACCGCAGTCTAGAGGAACCCGCCTTCAATTGAAACCCCCTCCGAGCGATAACGTCTCACGGCTCAAATCACGAAAACAAAGTCAACCTAATGCATATTTTGAGGAACAAAAAAAACGGCAAAGTAATCACGGATAACTCATGATGAAAATTAGAGCAAAAATTTAAGAACAGACATAGAAAAAATAACAAATTTGTATGCAAGAAAATAAAAATTAAGTTCACTTACATCTCGGGAGATGTTTGCAAAATAAATTTTCTTCCTAAAGCTAGTTTTTTTCGAGGGCGAGCTGTGCTTTATATAATTATTATTATTATTTTTTTAATTTAGTCTCCTTAAATTCAGTTTTCTATGAAAAATAATTTTTAGAGTAGCTAAACAAAAATTATGCAAAGAACTACGGCGCACGACCCCATTTCCTAATGGCTCTTAGAAGCGACTTTTGCCACTACACTTTAAAACATTAAACAGCAAAAAGATAACCCTTAAACACGGTACCCTCCTAACAGTTCACCTCGGGGCACGAAATAAAGTTACTCTCTACTTTTCGGGAGATGGTGAAAAATTAAATTTTTTGTTCCTTAACGAGTTTTTTCCCGAGAGAAACAAAAAAAAAAATAATTACGGAATCATGCTGTTAAAGCAATGCTCAATAATAAAGCTATTCAAATATTGGATATTAATCTTTTCTCGCTTAATTTACATTTCTTAATCTTAATTATTTATCATGATCTCATACATATATATTATTTAACAATTAATTTATTTTTTAATAGTTTAGTCTCCCTAAATTCCACATTTTCTTCGATAAATAATTTTACGGTAATAAATTAAAAAATAATAAAAATATTGCAACGACGCCACAATTTACCTGGGAAACCGTTCTCGATACAAGATATAGTGCGTTTGTAAAAAGCCCAAATAAATCACTCTACACACGATTGGAAATCACCATCTTATTTACGACCTAATAGAACGTCGTTAGCGTATAAATATTCCAATTGTGGCGTTTCATTCGGAGCCGTTTATAACTCAAAAGGTCTAAATCAAAATCGCACTCCAAAAAATAATCGGGAAAAAATTGAAATTTTTTTTTTTGAAATTTTAAAATTATACCTTCGACCTATAAACGGTACAGAAGAAACGCACATATAAATAATAATTATTACGCTTAACGATAGTTCATCCCTTAAAAAATATTGCGTTTGATCGTTCGAGGTCGTCTTTATGGGATGAACGAGAAAACTCCATTATATTTTCTGAAATGCAAGAAAACCCGGCCTCGATTGAACCCCTACGAGGATCGTCTCGGTAATTACGAAACGTCTATCGTATTTGAAGAAAAAACGAAAAGGCACACGATTAAAGTCATGATGAAAATTAGGAAAAATTAAGAACAGAACATAGAAAATCGTAAAGAATAAAATATTTGAAAAAATAAGATATCAATTCTTATGATAAATATCGACGTAAAGAACATCTTAAAGGTCCCACTTACGCTTCGATCGGCACAAAATACCGTAACTTTTTACTTCTCGAGGAGATTGTGCAAAATAAATTTTCGTTCCATAAGCGAGTTTTTCTTGAGGGCGGAGTGTGTTGATATATATTATTTATTCATTTTCTTATTTTCTTTCATTTATTGAGTTTTTATTTCTGTGAAAAATAATTTTTAGAGTAACTAAACAAAATTAATTATACAAACTCGCACGACCCCAATTCCTATAGGAAAAAGGAACAATTTTATGAACTCTAAAAATCTGACGTAAAAAAATAATTAAAGGTACCCTCCTACGGTTCACTCGCGGGCACGAAATAAAGTTACTCTCTACTTTTCGGAAGATGGTGAAAAATATAATTTTTTGGTTCCTTAAGCGAGTTTTTTTCCGAGGAAACCAAAAAAAAAATAATTACGGATCTAGGACTTCGATAATTGCTAATAATAACTTATTCACATATTGGATATTATATTTTTCTTCTTTTTAAATTTTTCTTAAAATTCTTAAAATTATTATTATGATCTATACATATAATTTATTTAATAAATTTTTATATAGTTTAGTCTCCCTTACATTCCATTTTATAAATAAATTAATTTTTAGAGTAACTAAATTAAAAAAAAAAAAACTATTGCACGACGCCCATTTACCTCGGAAACATTTCGTAGTATAGTGACGTTTCGTAAGAGCCAAAAATAATCACCGAACGCGTTTTGGAATCATTTTTACTCTGGGTAAACACGTCGATTAAGCGTAATAATAGTATTCAATAGTGACACGTTCATCGGAAAGTTTATAACCAAAGTATAATCAAATCGATCTCAAAAAGAGTCGACCTGGAAAAATTGAATTTTTTTTTTTTAACTTTAATCAGATTAACACTAATTAAAAATAATAATGTAATTCTACTAATAGTTAAATTAAATACGCTTAACGTAGTTCATCCCTGAAAATATCGCCGTTTGATCGATCCGAGGGCGTTTTTATGGTAATCGAGAAAGATCATATTATATAATATAAGTGACGCCGTAGGAGGAAAACCCGCTCGATTGATCCCTTCGAGGATCGTCTCGGAATTACGAAACGTCACATGTTTTTGAGGGGAAAAAAAAAGAAAGTTCACGAGATAAAGTAATAAATGAAAATTAGAACAAAATTGGAGAACATAGAAAAAATAAACAATTAATGACTATGTGAATACAGTGAATATCAAATATTCACACTACTCAGCACGTAAAGAATCTTAAAGTTCACTACTTTACGACAATCGATCGGGCACAAACTAACCGTAACTTTTTACTATCTCGGGAATGTTGCAAAAAATTTAAAATTTTTCGCATTGGTATATTAAATATTTCAGCCTTAGCTTCAACTCTATATATTTATTATTATTTTTAATTTTAGTCTTCGGATGCCGGGTCCAGTTTCTAGCAAAATATTTTTTTAGAGGTAACTAAACAAAACACTCTCTCTCATAAAAACTACAGCACACGACCCCCAATTTCCTATAGCGCTTTGACGATACTTTATTGCTACACTTTTAAAACATTAACGTAAAAAAAATATTAAAGTACCCTCCTACAGTTCACTCGGGGCACGAAATAAAGTTACTCTCTACTTTTCTCGAGGAGATGCGTAGAAAAAATAAATTTTTGTTCCTTAAGCGAGTTTTTTGCCCGAGAGAAACCAAAAAAAAAAAAACATAATTACGGAATATAAGTGTGTGAAGAGTTGCTAATAGTTAAGTTATTCACAAACGTATTGGTATATATTATTTTATTCTTCAGTTCTATAATTTTTCTAAATATCTCCTTCCTTCTCAGAATTTTTATCCTAATTAATCTTTGGTCATCATTATTTATATTTTATATCTTTGGTCATCATTATTTCCATTTTATTATTCGAATAAAATTTAATATTAGAGGGAACTCAAATTAATAAAATAATATAAGAGATATTGCACGACGCCCATATTACTCGGAAACGTTTCTCGTAGATAAGTCCCCTTTCTCTCATTGCGGTATTTTATTCTCCGATAAGAACAATGTGGATCGATTTTACGTTTTAAAACAGTTCATACTGTAGTAAACTTAAGGGTTTATCATAAATTCATGAAAACCCTGTGTATCGTTATGTATCAATCATTAGCACTTTCCACTTTGTTGATTTGCACATACTCCTTTGCCATGTAGTGATATTATTTCACAAATATTTAACACTCTTGCTCGGTTTTTATATCGTTGTAGAGAACATTTTGTCAAAAGGTTAATAATTATTACGGCCAAGCATAGTTTCATCCTGGAAAATAATCGCCGTTTGATCGTTCAGAGTCGTTATTTTAAGATTAATGGTAAATCGAGAACGTCATTATATGATATAAGTGACGCCCGTAGAGGAACCCGGCTAGATTGATCCCCTTCGAGGACTCGACTCGGTAATACGAAAGTCACTATTCGTATATTTGAGGAAAAAAAACGAAAGTTCACGGTAAAGTTATGATGAAAATTAGGAAAAAATGGGAGCTTATAAAAATAAACAATTTAATGATATAGTGCAATACCTGATATCAATTCTTAATTATAAATATCGAACGTAAAGAAATGTTTTTTAAAGGATCCCACTTACGCTTCGATCGGGGCACAAAATAACCTAATATTTTACTTCTCGGGAGATGTTTCCAAATAAATTTTTCTTCCTTAAGCGAGTTTTTTTTCGAGGCGATTTTACAATCCTGCTTTCCTCTTCATTTTAAAGTTAGCCTTTTTTATCAGCCGATTTCGTTTCCATTTGTGCGGTGATCGGGAAGTAGCCCCTGCGCGTCAGTATAGCACCGCGCTCACGCGAAGAATGAGCTTCCGTCAGATCAAGCTTCGGCTGTAATATCATATTATTTTTTTAATGTAGTCTCCTCTTAAATTCAGTTTTCTTTGAAAAACTAATTTTTTAGATGGTAAACTAAACAAAATCTCAATATAAAAACTACGCACGACCCCCATTTCCTTATAGGCTTGACGATTTTTTTGCTTACACTTTATAAAATTAACGTAAAAAAAAATATTTAAGGACCCTCCTACGGTTCACCGACGGGTGGCACGAATAACGTACTCTCTACTTTGGGAAGTGGGTGAAAAATAATTTTTGTCCTTAACGCGATTTTCTTCCCGAGAAAAACAAAAAAAAAACAAAAAATTACGGATCTAAGGCTGTAAAGAATTGATAATAATAATACAGTTATTCACATATTATGATATTAAATTTTTTCTTCGTTTTTAATTTCTTAAATTTCTTGATTATTGTATCATGATCTATACAGTGGTCTAAAACTGTGTGACGCGTTCACATTTGGTGGCGCAGACCACCCTCAGAGGGTGACGTGAAAGCTTGTGAAAGCAATTTTTATAATTGTTATTTCAGTTTTTATTTAAAAATTTAATCGATTTTGAATATTCCAACTTTGTTAAGAAAAATTTAGTTATGTTACTCTTATATAATTACTATATATTCAGAGGCAAATCCTGGGGAATGGCTGTTTGGACATCTGTGATCCAGGCGCAAAAAGTATTGCAATTTTATATTATGAATAAGACCTATTTTATAAATGGCGAAGACTTTCTTTTTCTAGAAAATCTAACATGGGTGACGTTCGCAAACTGAATTAGTCAAGGGTCCCGCGATCGAAAAAGTTTGAGAACCACTGATGTATAGTATTTAAACATTTTCAAGCTATGCAAAATTAAAATTAAATTGAAATATTTTTGCTAAATAATTATTTGTATTTGTTAATAGTCAAAAAAATAGTTTTAAAAGATATATATTGTATTAATTGTCAAACTAAGCAAAATTTTATTAAACTGCGAATATTTGTTTTCTTTAAATATTTTGCCTAATAATAAAAAAAAAATCAAGCTCTTAAAATTTCATTTTTGGCAAAAATATAGATATGTCACACTAAGAAAAATCTAATTAATATATAACAATGGTTTATTTAAAATTAATAAAAATGAATATTTTGTTAATTTCGCAATACTTTTTGTATCAACATAAAGCACAATTTAAAATTCAGATTGAAATATTTTGACTAATAATAAACTATGTTTGCACTTAAATAAGCTACAAAAAACACAAACAATAGTAACTTATATAAACTGCAATACATCATGTATTTCTCATTTCACGTCAGTCACTCTTTCCCAGTAAGCAGAAATTTAAACATAAATTATGATATATTCAAATTTTTTAATGTTTTTATGCTTTTAGTTATATAATTTGAAATAATGAAAATTATTTGAATATCATATTTAATTTAAGCAAAATTAATTTAAAATAGAACAATAAACTAATATTAAAATAATTAATATGAGCAATATTTTGTTTTTTTTTCGAAATTACCTTATTCCATAACAATCGTAACTAAATTTAAACGCACATCCTTTTCCTTCTTAGGCGAACAAAACATACGACCAAATACGAAGGGGTGAAACCGGATATCTTATTATACAACGAGCCGTTACCATAAGTAAACACATCAAAGAGTTTCAAAATTATGACTTACTACTAATAATAGGATCTTCTGTAACCCTCGCTCTTTTCGATAAATTTTTTACGCGGCGACCGAATCTCGCCCTCGGCTTTTTATCAATCGAGAACCCATCAGAGAAATTCAAACGGATATGGAATCTCGACAGCTCGCCGAATTGAATATTCCAGACTCCAAGAATTTAACAGAAGTAATAGATCAAACCTGCGGTCGCTTATCTCGATGTGTCGATCAGTTTTCGAAATGGCTTTAGGTAATCTTATTATTATATATTTTTTTATTTACTCTCCCATAAAATACCGTCTTCTTAAACCAAATATTTTATAGGTGATACTTAATTAAAAAAAATTACAAATAGTAATAGAATTTTTTCGATAAGTACCTAACACGACAACCATTTCACTCGGAAACGTCGTTGTTAAATAATCTCGAGAGACTTAAAACGGATGTAAGGTGCTTAAACGCCCTCGTTACTTCAAGGGGGTGTCAGGTTTGCACGAAATAACGTCACTTTGTACTTTTCGGAAGATTAAGCGAAAAATTTTCGTTAAGTTACCTTTTACTTCTCGGGAGATGAAGCAAAATATATATTTTTTAAAATAATGGTTTGTTATTTCCGATTTTTCTTTAAATAACGAAGAAAAATAAATAAAAATTAATAATAACATAAATAAAAAAAAATTCAAAAACAATAAATTATAATTTGTTTTCGGCGTAAAAAACCACTTCTCTGTTCCCGATTCAGAGTAGTGCGATGCTTTCTTAATCGGCTCTAGTTGGGAGTCTTCGCGTCTTCGCTCTGTAAAAAAAGGTTGGTACGCGATGAGGCCACTCTGCGAAGTGAATTGCGATCTCCACTGCCGAGAAACCGTACCGGCGAATTCCGTTCGAGAAAGTTTCGAAGGTTTTCAGCAAATCGAGGACGATGCGCTACGACGAGAATTTATCGCGTCGCGTATACAAATTCCCGATTTGCCGCAATACGTGGCCAAAAACCGAATTAAAAAAGGAATAAGAAGAAGAAAGAGAGCTTGGAAAGAATCAGCCGCCACCGCGGCCGCAGCCGCGTTTTACCTCGACGCGGCTCGCCAAAACAGAGTGTGCGGGAGCTTTTTCAAGAGAACTCTCAATATCACGGATAAACCCGTAACGGCCGCCATCGACGATAAAGAAATGGAAGAAATATCTAGAATAAAATCATCACTACGGGATTACGCGAATGAAAGGAAATCCACCTCGAGGAACAAAAAACCTCCTTACGGTAGGTGCCTCTTGTGCGACGCGTTTATCACAGCCGAAGGCGCGAATAGAGCGGCTTTGGAAGAAAGGTATCGTAGGCACGTGAATGATACGCACTCGTTATTGAAAGTGAAAAAAATGGACGAGGAAATGGCTAGCAAACACGAAGATTCCATCGTGGTGGCCGATTTGCGGTCTCAAAAACCGATCGGGTGTCCGGCGGGTGAAACTTCATCGTCATCGTCGACTCGTTCGTTTAGCAACACGCCGAAAATAAATCTTTATAGTTTTTCTATTTACACGAAGAAGGACGATACCGCGCGTTTCTACGTGTGGCACGAGGGTGAGGGAACCGACAATTTGTCCGAAAAAATTTCCTGCGTACGAAAATTTATCGAGGAAAAAGCCCGAAACTCGAAACGCGGTATCGATTTCACGTTTTATTCGGAATTTCTGAACGACCCCGAAGATATCGGTATCCTCATCGCGTCGTATACACACGACCTCTTCGCGATTAAAGGGGTAAACCGCATCACGCATAAATTCTTACTAGGAAATCATATCGTTCCGGGCGTCGGTCTCTTTATACGGCCCGATTTAGAGAGCTTCGTCGATTTGAAATTGAAACAGGGCCCCATCCGTACTCCCGAAAAATGGATGGACGTAATTAGGAATGACGAATTAGGGGTCCTAAGCGAGCTGCGAGAGATGAAACACGGCGACTTCTACGACTGGAGGCGACTCGCGAATAACTCCTCCACTGACTACGAGAGCTTTAGAAGGCTGGAAAATAGCCGAAACGAGATCCAAAACGTGAAAGAAATTCAAGTACGTCGCGAATTTCCGGTCGGGGTTTTTTTCAAAACAACTTACGACGCTCAAGGGCCTCTCATGTGTCATTTTTTTAAAAACCGGAAACTCAAACCCCTGTACGATCGAGAGCTACCCATCCCCGAAGACAAACTAAAAGGAATAATAAAAGACACCGATGGTCATAACAACTCGAGCTTTTATAAAACTTTACTCGCTAAGCAACAACTTTTGCGCCATTAAACTCCTCTTCCTTCGTTCAAGGAAATTTGATCTTTTTTAATTTTTTAGCTCATTTATTCGCATTTGTGTTTAATTTTTTAATTTCAAATTTTATTAACGGTTAATTTTTTTATTTATATACGCAATAAAAATATAAATTCATTTTCATTTTTTTCACTAATATAAGTTTGTAAAATAAATATATTTTTTTCACTAATATAAGTTTGCAAAATAAATATATTTTCAACAAAACGTATATCGTTCGCACGTAAGCGTTACACGTTCGTTATACAGAAGACCAGCGCCCCTATAAATTCCAAGGAGGGATAGAACGCCGTTCGGTTGACTGACGATTTATAAATAAATCTTTACTCGAAAACCATTAACTTTTCACTATACGAATAAAAAGATTTCTCGATTTACGTACGTAGTTTCTTAACAATATTTGCTAAAATTATTAGCAAACAAAAATGGGTAATAATAAATATATTTTTCAAATCTTTATTTTTGCAGTTAAAAAAATGAATACACGATTAAAATTAAAAAAAAAAATCGAGCAGATCTTCCTCCGAAGACACGCCCAGAAATAACCTATCCGTATTTTGGTGTAAATGAAATTGATTTATCAAGAAAGATGACCCACGAAGAGACCGCTATTATATATTTATAAAGTTTTTGAAATCGCGAAAAAAAAAAAAATAATTACATTGGCGGTTAACTGTTCATTCGGTGTTGAAAATAATTTATCAATTAAGCCCCATTATTTTTGGTTTTTGCAGATGTTTTTTTTTCTTCGCGAGGCAAACAAACTTCATATTTTGGGGAAAAAATTTCAATATTTTTCTTAGGATGAAATTTACTAAAAGTAGATACAAATGAACAAATCATTTCAAGAGTTCGTCGATATCAATATATACGGCGGTGAGGAGAAAAATATCGCGTTCTCTCTCTCTATCTTTCTCCTAGTGTGACAGAATAAAAATTAATTCAAGAAAAACTCGTCAATCATATTTTCCTTAGGAAGGTCTAGGAGCCGAACGTGTATTTATTTCTTCTTCGGACGCATAATCTTATATCCTATTAATTTTAAACCTGCCATTTTCGCGAGCCGACTTTGTCTCCACTTTGTGCGGTGGTCTTTACGACCAAAAAACAGATGTTTAAATAGCCTAGGCGCCAATGCGCGGGTTTGCCCGCTCTCAGCCGAAACAAGATCTGCTCCGACTAATGTAAAAGAGCCAGAGATGACAGTTAAGACATACGTTGCTTGTATCTTGTATAAAATATTACTTATCCCTACCGTCTATTCGCTATACTAAGACGATTGAAAGCATTAAGCTACTTTATTGTATATTCAGCCAGCCCGAAGTAAAAGAGCTCTTCAATCCTGACAAACCGAGCACTTTAATTTCTAAAAAAAGATTTCTCAACACTAAATAAAGTCGGTCCAAAAATCTGAATTAAAAACAAATATTTTTGAAGTTCTAAAAATAAACGAGAGATGCGTGGTTCTCTCCGATTCTTCTTCTTTTTCATGGGGTTACCATCGATAAAAATTGACGACGAAAACTCGACACGGCCAGAGAAGTGAAAATTTTCTTTTTGCCTTCTCACTCAAACTCAACGCGACGACCGACTATTGAAGATAAAGGACGAATTCTTAAACGGGAAACATCTTCGCATTTCGATAACCTTTCCGTTCACCTTTCTTCACCACTTCGGTAACAATACGTAATTATATTATAATTAGATACGATCAAAAGAAGAGTATGGGTCGAGCTTTTGGTCGGGCCTTCTCCCTTACTCCCCTTCATCTTGTGTTGATTTCGGATTGCGATGACTCAATAAACACGAATTACCATTATTCAGGAAACAAACCCCACTCGAGAAAGTAATCGGATAAATCAAGACAGCCAGACTAACGCGAACAGACGAGCATCCATCGATTACCATTCATTCACAGTACAATAAAGTCGTTCCCAATACAACTATCAAATAAGTATCACAAATTTGAAATCGCTGACTGAATTATGGTACCTATTTGACCTTACACAGAAACTTGTCGCACCAACATATTAATATGCCGACGAAGACGAAGTCGACGGAGACAGATGCGATCGCGGTTGATATCAAATTAAGATGCAGCTATACAGTACGACAAAAAGCGGTACTATATCTTATTTTCCATGCATGTGAGAATATAAGACCAGTAGCAGAGTACAGCACTCAATCTCCCGCTACTATACCTCTCACAATAGCGATAACCTCTGCCACTGAATGTCGACTTAGTTCACTGCTATCAGAATAACATTTTGCAGCTCTGATATCAATTTTTTATCTACAGAAAAAAATAGTCGTTAATAACACGAAAGGTCAAGAGATTAATATAAAATGTATTTCAAACGGAGAAGTCTGAAAAGTTCTTTGCACTGCCTACTGCCAAAATCCTAAGAGCGCCGACGCATAAACCCCCACCAACCGAACATATATGGAACGCTTAAAAGAGGCAAGCGAATTTACCTATCACAACGGGACGAACCATGCTTCGCATTATTCGAAACGCGTTCACAGTTTCACACCTTTACTTCGCACCTAATCAATATGTTAACGGTAACGATAAACGGACTTAATATAATTATAATAGAGTAGACACCGATCAAAACAGAAGACGTTACTCCTAGCGTAGCTTTTGGTCGGGCCTTCATTCCATTTTACTCTCTTTCTCTTATAATATCTTTGCCCGACTCAGCCAGTTACACGAAACCATTAATCCGAGGCCACAAACCGAAAGTGAAAATCGGGACAAGGTATGGTCGACACGAGCCGTACGACGAACTCCGAAGAGCATTCAATTCTACAGAGACTTACTCACCACTTTAACTTAAGTACAAAAGAGCGTTTCTCCTATACAAATCTTCAAATATGCCTTAAATTTGTCTTGATCACCCCTGCTTATAATGGTCTTTGATTGTCGGCATTGCACAATATTAATATGATCTGAACTAGGTACGATGTCGACGGAGACAGAAGATATCGGAAGTCCATAATACTGACTTCAGCTTAGCGATCGGCGCATTTATCATAATCAATACCAGCATTTGTGAACTGATAAGCACTTCTAAACAACTTTCAATAGCAAATATTTCACTACTCTTAGCGTTACGATAACCTACTGCAGTTCTAAATAATGAATTTTAGAAAAAAAAGTAATGGTTAACAAAAGTCGTTAAATAAAATTGTGTTCAAACGGAAGAAGTTGAAAAATTATTTTTATGCAAACCTTCTCATCAAACTCAAACGCGACGAAGCGACCCGACGTATATGAGATCAAAGGGACGAATACTCTTCAACAGGGAAAACATGCAAACAGGCTTCGCACTTTCACACGACTAACCTTTCCGTTCACCTATACTTCGCCCACTTTCGGCGGATAACTCGATACCGGATTAGTACTATATAATTTGAACAATCCCAAAGAAGAAGTATGCTGCGAATCCTTGGCCTCCAAGCGGGCCTTCTCCCTTACCCTTTATCCTCGCATTCCTTCGTTGCGATTGCCCAATACCGAAAACCATTATTCGCGACGAAAAGAAGAAGAATAATAATCGTTAGGAGTCGACGAGCGAAAGAATAGCATCAATCGATACCATTATTAAGTACAAAAGGGTTTCTATACAACTTCAATAGCCAAATTGGTAATCTATGTAACCTTTTTGCTACATTGCACATTAATGACGAAGACGAGTCGACGGAGACAGAAGATTCGGATTCAAATATTCAGCATGTACGTATTATTAATCATCCAGATGTGAATGAGACGAGTAACAACTTCAATAGCTAAATCGAACTCTCTTCGCGTTACGATAACTTTTGCGATAATTTTTTTTAGAAAAAAAGCTTAAACAAAAGTAATTAAATAAAATTTTCAAAAATAGTTTATTATTATTTCTTTTTTCATCCAAAATCTAAATAACGATAATGGTAATAATGAAACCAGGATACGTCTCCAATATAATGTCAAAAATAAAATAAAAATATGCTTTGTGAATATTATTCGAAACGATGATGAACCGTAAATTAAATGTGGATTGGACTCGTCACAATCATTCTCGACCTCAGAAGCAGACATGTCTGAAGAAATCGCGCCTCCAACGAACAACGCGCCATCAGAGGAAAAACCTCCGAGAGTCCCCCTCTCCGTGACCACACTCGACGACGTGGTTTCCCTTATTAAAGACGGAAAATGTAAAAACGTAATCACGGTAGCCGGTCGCGGGATATCTCCTTGTGGGGAAATTCTCGACCGTCTGTTTCCGATCAAAGAGACATTCCAAAATATAGAGAAAAACGACGAGGACAAAGAATTGAAAGATCACGTTAAAATCCATTCTAAAACATTTAATTCGAAAGCTTTTTATGAAAGGATAAAAGCGGTTTTTCCGTCCGAATTCAAACCTACACCAGCTCACTACTTTTTTAAGCTGCTTCACGATAAAGGAGTTCTATTACGACATTACACGCTTAATGTGGATACGTTGGATACGTTAACCGGAATCCCATTAGAAAAAGTCGTAGAATACCACGGATCGTTTCGAAGGAACCATTGCCTTTCCTGCCAAAAAGAATATACGCGAGAATGGATGGGTGAGCAAATTTCCAAAGATGTTATCCCAGAGTGTTTCGATTGTCCAAATACTATGGTAAAACCGTACGCCCTATTTTGCGACTTTCCTGTTTCACCCCAAAAAAAATCCCAATACGTCGAAGATTTTAAGAAATGCGATTTTTCTTATCCTAAAATGCTTATTCTTATATTTTTTTGCGTTACGTAGCTTTAATTTAATAAAAAGTTTTAAAACTATTCGTGTTTTCACACCTTTTTAATTTAAACAATAGTATAAGCGTCATCGGCGACTGCGACGAAAGCTGCGAAAAATTGGTCTAAAAACTAGGAAGGACCGAGGACTTTAAAAAGTAATAAGCCTACTCCCGTAAACTGATTCAATAATAATTTGTTTCACAAATTACTAAATTGATTTAATTATTTTTTAAATGTCCTATATATTGTATACACAATATTATAAAATTTACAATCTTCTAAAAAATGAATTTTAAAACATTCGTTTTATTTGTTTTACGTTTTTTTAAATATAAATCGTTGTCTTTATTACCCCTTTTTTACGCTAAAGGCTAAGAATTAAACGATGGTTTGCAAAAACATATTACAAAAACCGCTTCCCGCAAATGTGGAAAGAACCTAGTCTGTTAAAATGGCGTATATCCCCTAAGCGTTTTCCGATTTTGAACTTGCCTTAATGACGCTCGCAACTCAGTACCTACGGTTTCTAGGAAACGAAATGGTCGAAATAGGGGTTGTGAAAAAAGCGGATCGCTAAATCTCGGATGTTAAATTACGCGTTTCTTATTAGACGCGTTCTGAAACCCTTTAATTTGGCTTAAACCATCGTCAAGCGCAATAATAATCCGTAGAGTGTCGTTACGTTGGAACGTTATATAACTCGATGATCTAATTCAAAAACGCCATAAAAAATTTTACTTTGATAATTTTTTGGGACTTATTTTTCGGGGATTTTCGATTATACCTTCGAGATACATTACTTATTTACGAAAGGTCGTTAAAGTCAATTTTCTTACCCTCTAGAAACGACACTATAAGCTAGTGATGGCCTCGAGGGAACCCGACCTCGGTGAATTTCCTTCGAAGATCTTCTCGATCCCCGTGAAACGTTACTATTTTTATTCGCGATTAAAACGAATGGTCTATGTATATAGGCATAGATTATAAGCAAAATATTTATTAATTGTAACAAGCAGCGATGTTAACGCTCCTCCCTAACGCAAGCATTAGGGCTTGCCTTCGAGCGCGTGCTGAATGAAAAAAGGGCAACAAAGTAGGGCAATGATAATGCCGGTGAACTCACTTCGCTCGCTGGCGCACGCTACGTTCGCCGTGGTTTTCCGGCAGAAAAACTGACCAAAATAGGTGATTATGAATTTGGAGAATATTATGGCCAGGAACAGGGGGATGCTTTATTTACCGATAATTAGCAACTGTAAAATAGGGCAATAATTGGGCCGATAGGTACCTCCGTCCACTAGCTGGCCGCTCGCTACGTACGCAGTAATTTTACTGGCGGAAAACCGCGCCGAAAAGGTAGAGGTGAAAAAGAGTGTGAAAAGCGGCACGAACAAAAGCAATGTTTAATATGTATAGTAATAAACAATTAAAATATATTTTTCAGCTTCTTCGATACATTTGAATAACTCATGCTGAAATTAAGCTTACATGGAGCTAATTATATTTTCAATTAAAAAACTAAGTTACGCTTTTAACTACAACATAGAAAATGTTTTACCCAAAACTATTTAATTTTTTTAATTATTAATTTCGTTATATATTAACCAATATTTTATAATGGAATTGGTATTTAATATGAGGAGGCTTACATTAAAAAACAATATATAAAATTTATTAAATACGCACTTCGGGGTTCGAGAAATCTATTTTGTTTAACGACGTCTCATCCCGTCCCGAGGATGAGTTAACTTTAATAAGTTTTCGTTTATCTTCGCAAATCGTTCTTTAATTTTGGTAAATTTATATCCATTCGTGGGTCGGTTTCTTATTCTCGTAGTTTATTTAAATAAAAACTAAAAATAAATAAGAATTAAATTTTTTTAAATAAAGGATTTTAAAACTTTAAAATAAAATTTGTATACGTGTAACGCCGAAATAAAAAGATCGAGCACCGGTGGTAAGAAACCTATTCTCCATTCCGGAGCCATTGTAGAGAGAGACTTTCCTAATCGACTCTCACTGAGTCTCCTCGCGCCAGTCAGTCTTTCGGAAAAAAGTAGTTTATTCGACGACGGACGCTATGAGGCCGCTCTGCGAATTGAATTGCGATCTGCATTGCCGAGAGGCAGTACCGGCTAATTCAGTTCGAGAAAGTTTCGAAGCTTTTTGGCAATCGAAGACGAAGCGCGACGGCGGGAATTTATCGCATCGCGTATAGAAATTCCCGATTTGACGCAATACGTGGCGAAAAACAGAAGCGGAAGAAAAAGTAGAAAGAGAGTTTCGAAGGAATCCGCTGCCGCGTTTTACCTCGACGCGAAACGCCGCAAGAAGGTTTGCGGGAGCTTTTTCAAGAGAACCTTCAATATCACGGATAAACCCATAACGAGCGCCATCCACGATAAAGAAAGGGAAGAAATATCGAAAATAAAATCATTGGTGATGGATTACGCGAACCAATGGAA